>ML252946.1:2213-13944 GCA_005239495.1 Nicotiana undulata | reverse complement strand
GGGTTGGCAACAGTGATTTCCGCACCTGCGACCTTGGGACCGCAGGTGCGGTCCCGCACCTGCTAGAAAATCGTCGCCCCTACGGAAAAGGGCCTGGGACCCTGGCATCGCACCTGCGGGGAAGGAGTCCGCGCCAGCGGTCCCGCTCCTGCGGAAGAAGGGTCGCGCCTGCAATTGGGGTCGCACCTGCGAAGGCTGGACCGCAGGTGCACACTCGCACCAGCGACTGGGAGACCGCAGGTGCGGTCACACCATAAGCAGCCACACCAGCAGTGGATTTTGTTGAGTTTTTTTTTGGCCCCGTGCGGGGTCTGGGAAGAATCTGGGCCCACCCGAGCCCCCGTCCAAATATACCAACAAGTCTGTATTCATGATACGGACTCGCTCGAACTCCCGGAACATGGAAAACAACAACGAAACTCAAAAGTCAACCCCAAAACCAAATTGAATCAAAACTAAGAACTTGAAATTCTAGAATTCACTTCAATGCGCCGAACAGGCCTAAACTACTCGGAATGACTTCAAATTTTGCAGACAAGTTATAAATGACATGACGGAACTATTTCCGATCTCAGAATTTCATTCGAACCTCGGGAACATAAAATCACCTTTCAAGCCAAATTTCAAATCCTTTAAAACCCTCAAAACTTTATTAACTCCAATTTTCCTCATTTTGATCCGAAACCAATCAAATCAAGTCCGTTTCTTACCAAATTTCGCAGATAACTTATATAACACATATTGAACCTGTTCCGAGCGCCGAAATCATAATACGGGCCCGGCAGCACAGGTTTCACATCAAGGTTCATTTTCATAAGCCTTTAATATTTTTATAAAACAATTTTCTTTGAAAATTCATTTCTCGGACTTGGGTCCTCGGAATTCGATTCCGTGCATACGCCCAAGTCCCATATTTTCCTACTGACCTTCCGGGACCGTCGAATCACGGATCTGAGTCCATTTACCAAAAATGTTGACCAAAGTCAACTTTATTCAATTAATTTATCAAAACTTTAACTCTCAATCAAGTTTTCACATAAAGGCTTCCCGGCTACGCATCCGGGCTGCGCACGCACATCGAGGTGAGATTAATGGAGGCTTTCAGGGCCTCAGAACACAGTCAAAATTAGATGCACATAAGATAACCCCTTTTTGGGTCATCACACCACGCCAGAAGCCGAGGCAGGGGCAGGACTCAGCCCGTTGCTTAGGCAGCAGCCACAGCTGTGGAACCCCAGATTGAGATTAAAGAGGGGGTTCCGACTCAGACTGCCCAAGTGGGACCAGCTCAGGTTCCCGAGGGGTTTATTGCTACCCCAGTTCTTCGGGATGCTTTGGTCCGTTTAGTTGGTCTTATGGAGAGTGTAGCCCAGACTGGCACCTTTCATGTTGCAGCAGCCGTATCTCAGGCTGGAGGAGGGGTCTCGACTCCTACTACCCACACTCCAGTTCAGACTACTCCTCAGGTTCAGACTCTAGTGATCAATAACGTTGGGGTAATTCAGCCAGTTGCAGCAGTGCCGCCCACTAATGGGGCAACCATGTCATCGAATGCTTTGTGGAGACTTGACAGGTTCATTAAGCCATTTCCTGTCCATTTCAGTGGTGCTACTTCGGAGGATCCACAGGAATATTTGGACAGTTGTCGTGAGGTGTTGCGTAATATGGGTATTTTGGAGACCAATGGGGTCGATTTTGCAGCTTTTCAGATGACTGGTTCCGCCAAGAAATGGTGGAGAGATTAGTTCTTGACTAGGCCAGTTGGATCACCTGCTCTGACTTGGGATCAGTTTTCTCATCTCTTTTTGGAGAAGTTCTTACTTGTCACTACTCGAGAGGATAAGCGTCGTTAGTTTGAGCGACTACAGCAAGGTAACATGACTGTGACTCAGTATGAGACTCGTTTTGTGGATCTGGATAGACATGCTATGCTTATATTGCCCACAGATAGGGAGAGGGCCAGACGGTTTATTGATGGCCTTGCTCAGCCCATCAGGTTGCAGATGGCCAAGGAGACAGGATCCGAGATTTCTCTTCAGGATGCAGCTAATATAGCTAGGAGGGTTGAGTCAGTTCTTGGGATGGGAGGTCAGGGATCAGACAAGAGACCTCTCCATTCCGGTGTTTTCAGTGGTGCCTCATCTGGAGGCAGGACTTCATTTAGCACAGACCATTCCATTCAGCACTACATGTTTCACATGGTACTTCAGGGGGTCGTGGTTCTTATGCACCTCCTTCTGCTCAGCCAGTCTACAGTGCTCCTTCAGCTCCTATTAGAGCACCTCCTCTGCAAAGTTATTATCGTGGTCAGCCGGTTCGTCAGGGCTAGTCCTCATATCAGGAGGGATGTTTTGAATGTGGTGAATATGGGCATATTCGGAGAGTTTGTCCGAAATTTCTGAGTAGTCAGCATCAGTACCAGGGTTCTCGTGCCATAGTTCCGGCACCAGCTGCAGTACCACATGCCCAGCCAGCAAGGGGTAGGGGTCAGGTAGCCAGAGGTAGAGGCCAGATAGCTAGAGGTGGAGGTCATCCTGCTAGAGGTGGAGGTCCTCCCAGAGGTGTGGTTCAAGGTGGTGGGGCTCCGCCCCCTACATGTAATATTTCCCTTAGATGCCATATCATTTGTATACCAGGAACTGGACAGAATTATTGTCCCTTTCCTATATTTTCCTAGTGATTATTAATATATAGGTTGAGGTATATGCCTAACCTCTTACCGCAGTGGTGACAATAAATTTATTTTTAAAATTGTATAAGAGGGTCTGGTCAGAAGCTATCCATCTTATTCGGAGGCTGGTTGAACTGTACAGGGGTAGGAGGAAGGATTTGCATATGGTGATTATTGACCTGGGAAAAGCATATGACAAGGTCCCTGGGATGTTCTTTAGAGATGCCTAGAGGCGAAAGGTGCTTTGGTGTATCTTATATTACGGTGATGAAGGACATGTATGATGGAGTTAAGACTAGGGTTAGGACAGTGGGGGGCGACTCGGAGCATTTTTCGGTTGTTATGGGTTTACACCAAGGATCTGCACTTAGTATGTTGTATTTGCTTTGGTGATGGACGTATATTCAAGGGGAGGTGCCGTGGTGTATGTTATTCGCTGACTATATAGTCTTGATTGATGACACGCGAGGCGGTGTTAATGAGAGGTTGGAGGTTTGGAGACGGACCCTTGAGTCTAAAGGTTTCAAGCTGAGCAGGACTAAGACAGAACACGTGGAGTGCAAGTTCAGCGGCATGTCGGGTGAAGCGGACATGGAGGTGAGGCTTGCCTCTCAAGCCATCACCATAAAAGGGAACTTCAAGTATCTAAGGTCGATTATCCAGGGGATGGGGAGATTGACGAGGATATCACGCACCGTATAAGGGTGGGGTGGATGAATGGAGGCTAGCGTCTGGCGTCTTGTGTGACAGGAAGGTGCCCCCGTAACTTAAAGGTAAGTTCTATAGAGCGATGGTTACGCTGGCCATGATGTATGGTGCAGAGTGTTGGCCAGTCAAAACTTCTCATATCCAGAAGATGAAAGTTGCAGAAATGAGGATGTTGAGATGGATGTGTGTGCTCACACATCTGAATAAGATTAGGAATGAAGATATTCGGGTGAAGGTATGCGTGGCTCCCATGAAAACAAGATGCGGGAAGTTAGGCTTAGATGGTTCGGGCACGTGTAGAGGAGAAGGTCGGATGCCCCGCTAAGGAGGTGTGAGCGACTGGCCTTGACGGGTATGAGGAGAGGTAGAGGGCAGCATAAGAAATATTGGGGAGAGGTGATCAGGCGGGACATGGCGCAACTGCAGATTTCCGAGGACATGGCCCTTGATAGGAAGTTGTCGAGGTCGAGCTTTAGGGTTGTAGGTTAGGAGATAGAAAGCTAGTCTGATAGTTTTTTGTTTTAGGCTGCTAGTGGCTCCAGTTGTGTCCTTAGTACTTCATTAGGGTTGTCGGTTAGGTTGTAAGAAGCTAGTCTGGAAGTGTTTTGTCCTAGGGTGTTAGTGGCTCTTGTTGTGTCCTTGGCATTCCATCGAGTTTGTGTTATTGTTCCATTATTACTGCTTAGTGTTATTACTTGTCTCTCTATTTTCTGGTTATCACGTTGTTGAGGTTATCTTTCTGCATTCCTTTAATTTGTTGTTACTGCTACATTGTCTTATTTCATCTTATTGTGTTGAGGGTCTATCAGAACAACCTCTCTACTCCTTTAGAGTAAGGGTGACGTCTGCGTACACATTACCCTTCTTATACCCCACTTGTGGATTTCACTGGGCTACTGTTGTTGTAGTAGTAGCAGTAAGAGGGTCTGGTCATGTACAACATGCCTTAGTGTGTAGTCCACGCTGACGAGGGAAGTAGTTATTCTACAATTAAATACAGCATAACGTACTTAACACTGGAATATGAATATGGACGAGGCATCAACTTAGAAAGGAGCGTGGTACAGGGTCCCAGCCCTAACCAGGTCCATCAACAGTCTTTGTTTCCATCCTTTGTACGCCAAAAATACAAAGTAGGTTGCTCTTACGAATATAGAAGGATTTAGAACACAGCTAGCTTAGCTATAGCGGTGAAGATATATTAACACAGGACACTGAAGTGTTGTTCCATATTCTTTCAACAAGCCTATGTAGCGATCTGCGGATCAATGTTAAAACCTAAAACTCATCTATAACTACCATGGGATTTTGGCTGAACCAAGACTAGGATTTAGTCTCATTGTATCATCTAAAACTTAACACGATTTCTCTTTCAAATGCTAACACGATTTCTCTTTCAAATGCTGGCATTCCTTCAATGGGCATTGACTGTATCATCGAGCAATCTTCTCTTCTCTAGCCTCGAGGGCATCCACCTCCTCATTTGAAAGGAGATCAACAATTGGTTCATATACATCCCAGTCCTTCCTTTTTCTGCAATAGTCACATTTGAAATGAATGAATTCAAAACCTGGACCAAATGGAGTCTCTGACTAACTGATATCGAGTATGTGCTAATGAGATACCACTGCATTGAAATACATATAAAACATCCTTGTTCCAGAACATCCAATTTCCTTTGCTCTTTCATATTTTATTGAGTGGAAATATATGAAGAAAAGAAAGAGGCGTACCGAACTACACTTGATCTAATGCCAAATAACTTCACCAGGTCCAATGCAGGTACACCTGTCTTACTGTCAAAAAGATAATTATTAGGAAAGAGAAGTCCTAAGGATAGTGTAAGGGCTTATGACTAGATTAAACAAAGATGGGCATAAACAGCAAAAGTCAGAGATCAATGACGCTAACATGGCTGAGATATGTTCTGTTACTCTGCGTTTCTTATTTGCCCTACTTTCTCTTGCGGATGCAACACTTTGGATTGCAATCTGAAAAATCAAATGACAAAATGATCACAGACCTTGAAGTAGCTGGCTTTCAACTATGAACTGGTTGAAAGACAGGTAGAAACAATTACGTCACGTACACCAAATGAAGTATGATATATCCTCACCTCATAAAGTTGTTCTCGAATTGATATGGCAATTGCAGGCTGCAAAGAAATTAGTCAAGTATCAAGTAGAAAGCATCGACAGTTTTTCAAATAAAAAGGATATCGAAAATGAGAGTCTCACATAGTTGAAGAGATTTTAGGGAGGAAAGTAAAAAACTGTTTTTGTTTTTGCAAAGGAAATATCATCCGGTGATTAGTTTCTATTAAGTAAAAAGTGATCAAGACAAACTACTAACACAAATAGAATTTAATATTTTCAGAGAAGAAACAACTACAGATAAAATACTCTCTCAATGGTATGAAGTTGGGACCAAATCTCATTTAAAAACTGAGCTACATAAGGAAAGTTTACTTGTACATGAACATAGATATAAATCTTTCAACACATATAATACAAAGGCCTACAATGCCTAGAGGTTTAACATCCCTGTTGAATGATTACTATTTAAATAGAAATTACAATCTCTCTGTTTAATTTTAACAAAAGCTCTTTTTTAGTCTTGTTCCTCCAATTCCATTATGGATTGGATCTTAACTCTCTGACAAAAATGTAAAAAGTAAGCAAGTTCAAGACAAATCGCACTAGCTGGGATTCACACAGCTGATCCTACAACCTTACTAATCTTTCTACTCTAGAAATGAGTTCTAACGCTCTAACATCCCCGATACCTGATCTGCTATCGAACCTCACAACCCTCTCAACTCTTGATTTTAGTGCCAATGATTTAGATGGCCATATCCCTTACTTTCCTCAACTAGAAGAACTTTCTGTTGCTAGCAATCCTGCTATGACCACAGATCTTGTTTCAATGTTTTCAGTCCCATGGTCAAACTTGACATTTCTTGACATAAGCTTCATACAGGTAGCTGGACCAATCCCTCCTTTAAGCAACTCAACTTCATTAAACTTTTTCCGGGCAGATGGTTGCTCGATCCAAGGGCCGATACCTTCTTCCATCGCAAAACTCAAGAAAGTAAGCATACTGATGCTCAATGACAACAATATCACAGGCCAGTATAACAAAAAAGAGACTGGGGAAAAGAAGGATGTAATATGGCAATAACAAGACAATCCTTACAAATTACTTGTTTACTGTGTGCAACACAATCTCTAGACTATTATTTTGAGCACAGCCCAATATGTGTATCCATATTTTTAAGTTAAAGGCCTCTTTTTCTTCATTATTCATTACCTTCCAATATTTTACTTGAAAGAAAACAGAAAAAATATATTTATTAGTCGCACTTATTGATTGTGGTGAAAACAAGAGTGCAAAGAGTTGATATTTTACTATACTTCCAGCAAACATTAATTGTTTCCTTTCGTCAAAAACAATTAACCAAAATCCATATCCTCATAACTCTATCAGTGGTTAAAGAGAGTTGGAATTATATGATATACATCCAACATCAAAGACAATTAGGCCAACTTCTTGATAAAGGAACTGAGCATTTTGCTAAAATTTCCCTCACATGATTTTCAAGAAATGAGACCTAATAGCATTTTGACTTTACGATTCCCCTTGAACAACTTTTTCCATTTACAAATTACAGAAAGATCATTCTAATTGTAGCAAAATAGGTGGGAAGTTTGTTTTATCTGCATAAGTTTAAAAATTGCAAACATTGAACCAAAAATATTCAATATCACACGCATCAGAGATGTAAACTCCAGTTAACTCCAAAAAATAAACAAACAAAAATGGGAAGAAAAAGGAGCAAAAGGACCCCCACCCCAAAAAAAACCCTTTAACTTCATCAACCCCCATCACACAAAACTACATCGCATGAGGACCATCAAACTTACAAGAATATGCAATGAAAAATGGGGAAAATTATTTTACCACAACCAAAGGAAAGCAAAAAAAATAGAGCTTACTCCAACTTCTGGATCTTCAATTTCCATATCTTTACAAAAAGTCCGTGCAAATTCTTCAGGATCACTCTCGAAATTGTTCAAGTCCTGAAATTAATTTGATTCTCTTTGTATTAGCAACATATGAAGCAGAGTAATTGCAAGTTTGATCACAGTTCTTATCCAGGTATCAAGATATTTCAAGAATGAAACATAACCTTTTAGTTAAACTTACCCAGAAAAAATGGTCCTTGATAACTGTATGATTTACTCGGAGATCAAGCTGAATGAGCCCGGAAAAGAAAAGGAAAGAGATAAATACAAGTACCTCATTAATGATACCACAACAGTTGTGACCATCAAAGTCAGAAAGATAGGTATCTTTCGTTTCTTTTGGAATAAATAATATTTCATCATAATGTTATCAATATTGACATAAACAATTGTGCTAAACCTTGATAGGAACAACTCTCTCGCCAGTGTACATATCTTGTCCTTCATATGATCGAAATTCTGTTAATTGTGACTGCAAAATTGGAAGTAGCAAAAGAAGCCAATAAGAAATAATTTTCCAGAAACAAGAGAAAAAGAAGTATGTACACTAAGCAGTCATTTCGCAACAGAGGTCCTCGTCACTAGAGAACTACCAAGTTTTTGTTCAGGAAAAGGACTAGCAGACATAAAGGGTTTTTTTTTTTGGATAAGTACATAAAGGAATATATTGTAGAATGCCTTATAAAAAAAGAAGGAATATATTTTTGAATAATATTTATAGCCAAAGGACCTACATGCTAAAACACAAGCTGGTTTAGATAAAAGTTCCTACATCAACGGAATATATCCAGATGAGGCTTCTCTAAATTATACTGTTTTGTGATACTTTAACGACTAATTTTAACATCTTATGTACAGCCTAGTGTCCTTTTACTACACAGATCAGTTGTTAGTTAGTCAACCAATTAGTTATACATTTTTCAACAGAATTAGCTCAAATGCCTTAGCAAAGTCACGCATTACATGGGCAATACTAAAACAAGAGACCAAAACATTTAATGATTTAGTATTTTTTTTCTTTTGGGGTAAATTTCTCAAATTAATCAAACTTGTACCACCCGACAATGATCAGCACAGCATCAATAAACTATGCTGACAAAGTGAAGAATGGATTGCATGATTAGAGTTCAAGAATTGAAACTTGTAACCTTTCCTTCAATATACACAATATTGACCAAAAGAAATAGGGAGAGAGCCTACAATCTCTCACGAAGTACTTCCATATTATTTGTCCAAGCCCAGAAAAACAAAACAAACCACCGCCAAACAAAATACTCCCTCCAGTTCACAATAAGTGACCAGTTTGCTTTTAGCACGCCCATTAAGAAAATACTAAATTCTATACAAAAATACCTACTATGACTAAACTACTCCTAATTAAACATTTAATGTGAGGAGTAAGAAAACTTTTTTAGGGATATGTACATAGGGGTTATTTTGTAAAAACAAATTGAATTCTTTCTTAATTACATAATTGGACACTTATTTTGAACCAAAATGAAAAAGAAAACTGGTCACTTATTGTGAACCGGAGGGAGTACTACATAATAAAGCCTAATATGACGTCTAACAATCTTTGACAATAGCTACAACAGTGGCCACTCCCCTTTTTCGGGTAATCTCATCAAAAGTTGTGTCGGAATTTGACTTTTAATTCTCCAACGGATCTCCTTCGATTTATTAGGAGATCTTGTCTGAGCTGGTTTAGGCATATTCTGCATAGTGCGTAGACCTCAGTTGTATAAGTACATAGGTGCAATAACACGATGATTAAAAGGGTTGATGACGAGATAGACTTTCACATGGAGGAAATTATCTCGAAAGGTGTAAAATCTCATAAATTAATGTGGGCTTAGCTAAGGACTGAACACAATGGTATCGATGATACCAACAAGGCGGAATTAAGAATTAGTTGTTGCTCTACACTTATATAAGCTTCAGTGTCTATCAAAACTTGCAGCTTTCCAGCAAATAAGTAGAAAATAGAAGTTCATTCCACTCCTTTCTTTTCCTACTAAAACTTGTACGGGATACGTGTGAGATTTCAAGAAGTTCTATCTTTAGAGAACCTTTGGTGTGACTAGAAGACCTATTATTCTGTATTGGAATGACACTTGACCTGAAGATAGCAGGTATGATACAAAAAATCATATATCCAACCCAACTAATTTGGGAACTACGGCATAGTTCATTGTTTGATATATAGTTATCTTCTATTTTATATTACTCCATCCTATAGCTAGTGTTAAGATAATATAAGTAAATAAAAGTGTGTTCGTTCTAATGGTTTAAGTTTTTAGATGAGTTGGTCACACACATTCAACAGAGCATGCAGAGATCTTGGGTTTGAGTCTCACCGCCACCCATTATCAAAAGAATTTTCACACGCTTGGCTCATAAATAAATAAATAAATCAAGCCCACACGTGTGTGTGAGAGGGGGGGTGTTAAAATAATAATAAAGTAAATTAAGTAGCGTACTCTTTCCAACAACTTAAGCTTTTAGAAGAGATAGTCAGAGACATGTTTAAAATTAAACCCCAATCTCCCACCATGAATCTTGTAAACTAGTGTATGCAAGCAGCAATTAGAGTCATACATCCTGTTCTTTTGAGCAATTCTTAACATCACACCATGAATACTATTTATACCATTAAGCATGAAGAAAGATGATGAAATGGTGCATACAACATGTACTGGTTTATGACATATAAATTACTTGAATGGATTGAGCAATCTGAGTGATAAACCCAGGAGGAAGCTTCAAATCCTTCACAGTTCTTTTCGCGAAAACCACCACTTCTGAGTCAGGATCTGCAGTTAATAAGTTCAGAGAGGGACAATAACTAAGTCAGTTCAAAATGATATTAGGAAAACTCAACTATAAATTTCCTTTCTTTAAAGGTGATCAGCAGAACCGTTCATTGGAGACAATATAAATGGCTTTGTATATGAAGCATCACATAGGAAAAGGCAAATAAGTACCAGAACTATCAAAAATCAGAGTGTGCAGTCATTTTCAAGCTATCTTTTGCCATGACATAAGCTCTATAATGTTATACTCTGCTTTTCATAATAGCACTCTGCAAAGTTCCTTTACTTCGTAAAGCCATGTTGAAGGATCAGGCAACCTTAATAAGATCCAATCTTTATCACAACAGAGAATCCCTTATAAGGATCTTCGTGTGCTAACTTTTCCTTAAAGATCTTCAGAGCACTATAAAGTCAACCCCACAAAATTAAGGAAATGGTTTGGTAACGTCTAAAATAATAAATAAAAAAAGTCATGTACCGAAATTCCATTGTTTGCCAGCTATTTTCCAGAGAATGCCTTCATAAAAACTTATGTTTGGCCGCTTAGATGCACATTCAATGTTGTGGTGCCTCACAGATACAAAAGCAAATGAAAATTTAGTTAATTATGTATCCCTTACCTGGAATGTGCATGTCCACTCAACTATTTCACAAATTTGCACACAAATGCTTCTTGATCATTGTAGTGAGAAACTAAAATTTCATTTTGACGGTACAGATGAGCTGTGGTAGCATTCAACATTTATAACATAAAATTGGCAGCAACTACTAATTAGAAACATCAACTATGCTACAAGAAAACAGCCAGTTGCAACCTACAGTTCGAAGCAGAAGCATCAAACTGAGTGCATATTGCTGTATCAATGTTTATATGGTGGTTAAAGCTAAAAATAATATTAGCGTACCATTTGGATTCCAACTAAAAGCATCTCTAAATTTTTGACCATCAATTTCAATGTCCAGACGAATAGGAACAAGATTCTCTGCGGTTGGACTGTAAATATGCATATACTTTTTGTTAAACAGTTCATGTCTTATACCATCAGATATTTGTACAATAAGGAATAAGGAGTGTTACATCTTGAACTTCACCGGGTTCTTTAGTGAGCCCCATGCTGACTGCGGCTTCATCAATGCTTCTTTTATCGAAGCCAGATAACCTGGAATATTAAGGAAACTAGCTAAGCTTTTGTCTACACAACAAATACGAGATATCTAATGCAGGTAGACAGACATAGATTGAAACTAAATTAAGATAATGCAAATTGCAAGTTTGCAACATGGACATTGAGGATTCATGAAGCCGGCGCTAAGTTGCTTGAGATTGAGTCATAGCTGTTGCTGTTGTATAGCAAATAGTAATGCATATTAAGAAAATTCTTTATGCAGGGGGAAGCAAACACAAAATATTGTTAACTAATTTACTATTGCTAGTTTGCTACTACACATCAGGGAAAGGAATTAGGGCTTTTTTTTTGGGGGGGGGGGGGTGGCGGGGGCGGTGGCGGGGGGGG
>ML252945.1:4288-23154 GCA_005239495.1 Nicotiana undulata | reverse complement strand
GCTAATACGTTATTTGCGAGGCTATATTTGTTACATTTGCAAAGCATAAATCAAATTCTGAAGATTCCAACTACTAGGCTTCGTATAGCTATCTCGTAATAAGAAATTTAAATTGCACTTTCAAGTCATTTAAACTCCAATTAAGTTGATGTAAAGAAATAATTGCCAATTATTTACATGCGACTCACCTTACGTCGTAAATAGGTGGGGGTACTTCTTCCTCATTTACTCCTCAGCTTCCCAGGTCATTTCCTCGATGTATTTATTTCGCCATAACACTTTCACGGAAGCCACTTCTTTTGTTCGAAGCTTTCTTACCTACCGATCTAAAATAGCTACTGGTACTTCTGCATAAGATAAGTCTTCAACAATGTGAATATCCTCAATGGGCGTAATACGTGAAGGATCTCCAATGCACTTCCGCAACATAGATACATGAAACACAAGATAGACTGCTTCCAATTCTGAAGGCAAATCAAGCTCATACGCCACCCTACCCATCCTCCGAATAATCTTATACGGTCCAACATACCTGGNTCTCCAATGCATTTCCGCAACATAGATACATGAAACACAGGATGGACTGCTTCCAATTCTGAAGGCAAATCAAGCTCATACGCCACCCTACCCATCCTCCGAATAATCTTATACGGTCCAACATACCTGGGGCTGAGCTTTCCCTTCTTTCCAAATCACATGACGCCCTTCATAGGCGATACTTTCAAGAAAACCTAATCTTCTACATCAAACTCTAAGTCTCGTCGTCGAACATATGCATAAGACTTCTGCTGACTTTGTGTTGTACGCAGCCGGTCTCTAATAAGTTTTACCTTTTCCATTGCTTGCTGGACTAAATTAGGACCTAGCAAATCTGCTTCCCCAACCTCGAACCAACCGATCGACGACCTACATTTTCGCCCGTATTGTGCTTCGTAAGGAGCCAATACTAGCTTGGAAGCTGCTATTATAAGCGAATTCAATAAGAGGTAGATGATCATCCCAACTTTCTTTAAAATCTAGCACGCAGGCACGTAACATATCCTCAACTATCTGAATAGTACGCTCTGCCTATCCATCTGTTTGCGATGAAAAGCGGTGCTAAGATTTACCTACATGCCTAGACCCTTCTGAAAAGATTTCCAAAAATGTACTGTAAATTGAGCCCCTCGATCAGAGATAATAGATAATGGCACTCCATGAAGGTGAACAATCTCTCGAATGTAAAGTTTGGCATAATCCTCGGCTGAATAGGTCGTCCTGACTGGCAGGAAATGAGCAGATTTTGTAAGCCTATCAATAATTACCCAAATAGAATCATACCTCCGTGGAGTGCGAGGCAAACCAGTGATAAAATCCATATTTATCATGTCCCATTTCCACAATGGAAGCTCAATATACTGAGTTAGGCCTCCAGGCCTCTGATGTTCGGCTTTAACTTGCTGGCAGTTGGGACATTGGGCTACCATCTCTGCGATATTCTTTTTTCATTCCATTCCACCAATAGATCTGTCGAAGGTCCCGATACATCTTTGTCGCTCCATGTGAACTGCATATCTAGAATAATGGGCCTCCGAAAGAATCTTGGCGCGGAGCTCTCCGACTATCGTACACATAAGCGGCCCTGGTATCTAAGAGGACTCCATCTCTAGTTAGCTCAAATAAAGGTTGTCGCTGCTGTGGAATACTTTCCCTCAGTTTTATAAGCTCATGATCCTCGTGTTGTCGCTCTTTCACTTNCTGGTATCTAAGGACTCCATCTCCAGTTAGCTCAAATAAAGGTTGTCGCTGCTGTGGAATACTTTCCCTCAGTTTTATAAGTTCAGGATCCTCATGTTGTCGCTCTTTCACTTCAGTAACAAAAGAAGATTTTGCCGTATTCTGAACGAGAATGCGTCCACCCTTCGTGTCTACCAAACGCACCTGCAAACTAGCTAGCTGGCATATATATTTGGTCATCTTGACCTTATCAGCTTCAACATGGCTTAGACTGCCCATGGACTTCCGGCTAAGGGCATCAGCAACAATATTAGCTTTGCGGGGATGATATAAAATATCAACATCATAGTCCTTTAGTAATTCTAGCCATCTTCTTTGTAGTAGGTTCAGCTAAATACTGAAGGCTCTGGTGGTCGGTGAAAACATCAATATGAAACCCATATAGATAATGCCGCCAAATCTTTAAGGCAAAGACAACTGCGGCTAACTCAAGATCGTGCGTAGGATAGTTCTGTTCATGTTTCCGCAACTGTCTGGAGGCGTACGCGATAACCTTACCATGCTGCATAAGAACACAACCTAGGCCGATTCTCGAGGCATCACAATATACAACATAACCCTCGGTGCCATCCGGAAGAGTCAAGACAGGTGTCGTAGTAAGCCTTTTCTTTAGCTCCTGAAAACTTTATTCACATGCCTTACTCCACTGAAACTTAGCTCCCTTATGTGTCAGTTTCGTCAATGGTGCAGAGATAGAGGAAAATCCCTCCACAAACCTTCGGTAATACCCTGCCAAGCCTAAAAAGCTACGAACCTCTGTCGGATTCAAGGGCCTCGGCCAAGTCATCACAGCTTCAATCTTTTGGCCATCAACCTTGATACCATCGCCGGTAATAACATGACCAAGAAAAGCTACAGAAGTTAGCCAAAATTCACATTTATAGAATTTAGCATATAACCCTTAGTCCTGGAGAGTCTGCAATACAGCTCGCAAGTAGTCCGCATGCTCGGCTTCCGATCGTGAATATATGAGGATGTCGTCAATAAACACAATCACNTGTTTTTGGGATATCAATATCCCTGATTCGTAGCTGATGATAACTGGATCGCAAGTCGATCTTCGAAAAATGTTTGGCACCTTGTAACTGGTTGAACAAGTCATCAATCCGTGGAAGAGGATACTTATTCTTGATAGTGACTTTATTTAGTTGCCTGTAGTCAATACACATCCGCAAGGAGCCATCTTTCTTTCGAACAAAGAGCACCGGAGCACCCCATGGGGATGTACTTGGCCTAATAAAGCCTTTATCGAGCAAGTCCTTTAGTTGTTCCTTCAATTCCCTTAGCTCTACAGGAGCCATTCTGTAGGGAGGAGTGGATATAGGTTGCGTATTNGGGGATGTACTTGGCCTAATGAAACCTTTATCGAGCAAGTCTTTAAGTTGTTCCTTCAATTCCCTTAGCTCTGCAGGAGCCATTCTGTAGGGAGGAATGGATATAGGTTGCGTATCAGGAAGCAAATCTATAGCGAAATTGATTTCCCTTTCAGGGGGAATTCCTGGAAGCTCGTCAGGGAATACCGTCGAGAATTCATTCATAATAGGAACCGACTGAAGAGTCGCTGGATCCTTATCTATATCCCTAACATGAACCAGATGGTATATACAGCCTTTAGAAATAAACTTTTGAGCCTTAAGGTATGAAATAAACTTACCCTTCGGCATGGCTGCATTACCTTTCCATTCAAGGACAGGCTCACCAAGAAAATGAAATCGGACCAACTTTGCACGACAATCAATATTAGCATAACAAGCTGCCAACCAATCCATACCCATAATGACATCGAAGTCTAGCATAACCAATTCAACTAAATCAACAGAGGTTGGACGCTCATTAATTAACACTATACAACCTCGATAGACATGACTAGCTACAATAGAGTCGCCAACTGGCGTAGACACATCATCTATCAAGGCATAAATGACATGTCTCATGTCAAGCTTACCAGCAATAAATGGAGTAATATATGAAAATGTAGAGCCGGGATCTATCAAGGCGTAAATGGCATAAGAATGTATTGTCAATATACCTGTGACAACATCTGGGGATGCCTCTGAATCCTGTCGGCCTGTGAGTGCATAAAAGCGGTTCTGGCCACCACTAGAACCTGAGGTGTCTCCTCCACCTCTCCCCCTACCACGGCCCTGAGTAGACTGTGGACCTGGTCGGGGAGCACGGACTGAGGGCGAAGAGGCTGCTGTGGATCCTGAAGGCTGAGCTGGTGCACCTCTGCCTAACCCCGGGCACCGGCTAATAAAATGTCTTGTCTGCCCACAATGATAACATCCACTCGAACCCTGTCTACACTGCCTGGTGTGCAGTTTAACGCACTGAGTACATAGAGGAGTAGGTTGTCTCATTTGTGCGGAACGCTCATGTCGACGGCCCTCAGGCTGGCCTGAGCTCTGCCCCGGTCCTGACTGAATATAACGATCAAACCACTGTCCATGTATCTGTGGTGGGAAACTACCTGCTGACCGAGGTGGATATCGATGGAGTGGGGGACTAAAATCACCACGTGGCTCCCTATAAGACCCCATAGTACGATCCCTCTTACTCTGCTCCCTATCCCTAGGAGTATCACGAATCCGTAGGGAAAAGTCCTCTGTAGTCTGAGCAAAAGCATGTATGCGGGAAATACTACATCATCCGATAGGGATGCTACCCTACAATCTCTAATCAGATGATCCCCCAAACCATCCACATAATGGTGAACTCTAGCCCTCATGGTACGTACGATATCTGGTGCATACCTCGCCAAAGAATTAAACTTATGGCTATAATCCCTCACACTCATATCCCCCTGCTTCAGGCTAAGAAACAGGTCAAGACGGGCCTCCCGAACCTCCCGTGGCAAATAATGGGCTAAAAAGGCCTCAAAGAAGTCCTCCCACTCTGCTGGCGGAGCATCAGGGNCTCAGTGGAACTGGACCCTGTAAATAATGGAGGGGCCAAGTGAAGAAACTCTCGTACCGTCGAACTTTCTGTCCGATCTCTCCAGGCATCTGCCCCCAGCTCTAGCTGTCGCTCATGAATAGAAACCATCCTAGTCAGCAACTGAACTGCCTCCCTTATCCCCTGCTCCCTAGTCTCTAATGGGGGAACAACAGGTGTTGGAGGTCCTGTGTCTCTAGCTGCCTCAGATACCAATGGAACTGGTGAGGCTGGGGGTACTGCATCTCCCTGGGCTCCAAAAAGTGCTGGGGTAGCTAAAACTAGGGGTACTGGAGACTCACTGTGTTCCTCTAAGGGAAATCTATCCCTCTGACTCGGTGGGGAATGACTGGTACTTTCCCCCGGATCCATACCTATCTCTCTATGTGCCATCTCCTGAGCGTAGGTAGCCTGTTAGATAAGAAACACAAAGCACGATTTAGATTCCATATGTTCTTATAACTTCGCTCTATAGCACGATCTATTAATTGAAAGAAATGTAACCATTCCTAAATGCCTCATAGCCTCCTGATTATAAGTGTGGTGCACAACACACCCATAAGCAAGACTCTACTAGACACGGCTTGTGGACTCCCTGGGATACGACCTGCTCTGATACCAAGTTTGTCACACCCCCAAACAAGGGGAGGCACGACTGGCACTCGATACTGTATTTGATCGAGTTAGCCACGAAACATACTAGCTAACTAAACTGGGGGCCGACCAGATCGGGCAGCACAACATCTAAAATACTAAGCCTAGACCGTTAAGGTCGAGACCTGAATAAAAATAAGCCATATAAACAAAGGTAGACAAGCCAAAATAATAAAGTACTAGCTGGCCGACGAGGCCGCGACTGAAGACATACATGCCTACACACACATATATATGTGTCAAGCATATGGGCTGGAGACTGAAAGCTGCAAAAAGAAACCCAGAATAATGTGTCCACAATAGCCTCTAAGAGTGTCATAAGCACTGTCGGGATAAGGCCCCGACTATACCCAAACTGTACAGCAAAAGTAACCATCTTATGAAAGCTCCAGGAAGAGGTGGAGCTTACCAACTCACAGCTGAACCCCGAAATCCTAGCGGACGGGTCGATCAGAGTCCCTACCTGGACTTGCACGCACGAAATAAAAATGCAGTGTCCCCAGGTAACGGGACATCAGTACGAATGAAAATGTACTGGTATGTAAGGCAGAAAGTAGAACCATACATAGCTGATGTAAAAAGGGTAATAGAGATACCACCTGACACTGAAACTCTGATAGCCTCCATGGCTGACATCCGACCTCATAGTAATCAAATATGCATGGTATGCTCGTGTAATCGTATGTCGTGAATACATATATATTGATGCAAATGCATGACATACCCAACCAAATGCTAGCAATGGCGGTCTCTCCCGGTAGCTAACCGGTATCATATTGCCAACCTGTGGCTATCTGTACAATATATATAGTCTTTCGGGCAAATAGGCCCCTTACCTCCGATTATAGCTCGAAGTCCATGCATAATATGCCATGTATGATATGAACTTTGAATGCACATAATAGGCCATAACAAGAACTTAGCCAATCTTGGCTCATTGACACTCTTATTCTCATAATCTCATAATCACCTTCGTATCGCATACAAATGTCTCGTGGAACCTCATATGTTTTTTGAATAAGCTTGAAAACTTAACTCGACTTTTAGAAAGATAACTTAACTCTGAAGATGTTCATAAAAAGCTTAAGGTGCTTCACTTAGTCCTTATACCTGATTTCTTGATAATTAGTAAAAGCAAGTATTTCAAAAATCAAGTGTTTTAGTAGTTTAAACATAAAAATTATATTTGAGATTTTTGGAAATCGACGTATCACTTTAGAGATTTTAAAATACACTTTAACAAGGAAGAATGACTGATCGCAAATACTAAATGCCTTTATTTTTAAGTCACACAACCCAAATACGAATAAGAGTTCATATATATGGACATATAGTTAAGAAAGCCGACAAAATGACATATATAGATGTCGAATACCCTATTTAACCGAAAGAGTGAAATATCAACCTAATAGCATCATAACAATACTTCAGCTACGATCCCAATGCCTTTCTCAGAAGGTCTTTCTAGCAATAGAATAGGAAAATACCACATTTGGCGTCTTAGGAATTTCTCAGAATTCGTGCTAATAGGAAGGACGAAGCTTAGCCTTAACATACCTTCCCAATGAACGTCCGAATGCCGGTAGTTCCTTCACGAACGTTGTTCCTTACGTCCTAAGCTTCGCAAACACTATATATATGCAGCTTATACGCACCTATAAACAGTTCATAATTGAGTTTAAATCGGCAGATTTTCCATATGACCCTAACTTGACGAAACGTCCGTAGAACTTTGTAAAAACGATCATAAAAGAGTCCGAAGATGATTACCTTGGCAAACCAAGTATAAATCTTGAAGAAACAGCAATAACAAAAAATTCCTATCTTCCAAAAATAGCTCCAAAAACAGCTAATAGAAGGGGGAAACGATTGCAAAGCGTAGAGATTGCGTTTCTAGGCACGGGGCAAACTTTAACGATAGAAATCGTTAAAAACGCACCTTAATCACTCAAGAACACTATGGAACCCTCTCTTAAGCTTTATCACTGTTTTGGGATGAAGATGAAATGTTTTTGGGTCTTAAAAGTCGGATTTTCCGACTTATACTACTTGTTTAACCCGACCCGGTTCGCGACCCGGTTTCAGCCCGGACAGTCCGTGGTAAAACAGTCATAAATTCTTACTCCGATGTCGGTTTGATGTGAGGTTTTTTTGGTTGCGAACTAGACTCGTAGACCTTCGATTCGGTAGGTTGTGAGTCCCATAACTCTTTATATATTTGGAGAAATTATCTGATACATTTGACCCAAAGTTTAGAAAATTTATTAGAGAAATTTACGATAACTTTTGCCGACCTTTATTTCGCATCTTGCTTGACTCCAAAAATTAACATGTGACCAGTGTGATATTATTATACCTCATAACACATTATTCTTAGCATATTAGATACTCTTAGTCTTATTCCACAGGTGCAAGTTAACTTAAACCTTCCGAACGCGCGGGGTGCTACCCGAGTCATTTCTTTAACCACGAACCTTTGTTTAAGGGATTCCTTTGACCTAAAGCTTTAGTTTTGTTTCTTGATATTACCACACATTTTCAGTCTTATTCTCCCAATGTGCTATATGCAATCATATATACCTTATATAACCACGCCACGTTACGTATATTATGTAAGAGAAGAGAGAAAAAAACACATGAGGTCTCACACGAGTATGGAATCAAGTTAATACTCGCCCCAAGATCACATAGGTCTTTGGAAAAATCCGCACTCCCGATAGTGCAAGGAATGGTAAAAGCTCCCGGGTCTTCAAGTTTCGGTGCCATGGAATGTACTATAGTACTCACTTGGTGAGTCATCTTGATGGTCTCACACTCCATAGACCGCTTTTTAGTGACTAAGTCCTTCATGAACTTAGCATACCCGGACATTTGCTCCAAGGCTTCAACCAACGGGACATTTATGGAACGATTCTTCATCATATCAATAAACTTCTTGAATTGGGTCTCTTGCTTTTGTTTGGCCAACCTTTGAGGGTATGGAGGAGGGGGCCTAGGCAATGGTGCCTTGGCTTGTGGGACTGATTTCGGCATATCAATCACGTGTTCCCTAGACGGGTTCACGTCCCTTTGCAAGTCCTCCCCATTATCATGTATATCAATTCTCACCTCACTTGTAGTTGCCTCTTCCACCACTTGCTCATTTTCAATGTAGTTCATCGTGGGGCATTTCATCATCATCAACAATAATTCGTTTTTGCCTCGAAGTACTTGTTTCACCACCTTTTCCACTTCTTGTGGTCACTGCCATGGCGTGACCGGTATTATTATTGTTCCCGCCCTTTGGGTTCACCACCGTATCACTTGGTAGTGCACCCTTCGGGCATGTGTTTAAGGCTTGAGAAATCTGTCCCGTTTGCACTTCAAGGTTTCTAATGGAGGTGTTATGAGAGGCCAACTGAGCATCGGAGTCTACATTTCGCTTCATCATCTACTTGAACATGTTTTCAATTCTCTCCATATCATTTCTTGATGAGCTTTGTCCTTGAGACTGGTACGGGGTGGATTTCTTGGTTGTTGGTACATCGGGGGCCTTTGAATGCCCGACCCCCCGTTACCATTTCCACCCCAGTTGTGGTTGTTGTTTTTGTTACATCCACTCCAATTGTCTTCATTGTTGTTCCCTCATTGTCGATCATTGTTGTTCCCCCAATTTCGAGCATTGTTTTTATTATTCCAATTTCTTTGTCTTTGATTCCCCCAACTTTGATTGTTGCCTTGGTTTCTCCAATTCTGATTGTTGCTTTGACTGTTGCCTTGACCTTGGTAGTTGTTGGCATACATCACATCCTCTTCTTGGTCATAATATTCCTCTTCTTGGCTATATCCACTTGGCCCATGGTCACCCTGATCATTGTTGCCTTGCTTAGAATTTCCCCGGGGTCTTCTTTGGTTCACTCCCTCCATGGAATTCACTTTCTTAGGCCTTTGTAATTGTTGAAGTTGGGCCTTTGCAAATTGGTTCATAGTGGTCGTGAGCTCGACAATTGCTTTCCCCTGTTCTTGAAGTACTTTGTGAAGACCATTGACACCGGTCTCACCCTGAGGTACGTTTGCTCTACTTTGCCAAGCTGACGATGTGTCAGCCATCTCATCTAGTATCGCACATGCCTCGGGGTAACTCAATTTCATGAAATTTCCACCGCCCAACTGATTGACCACACATTGATTGATAGTGTTTATCCCTCGGTAGAAAGTCTGCTGGATCATGGCTTCAGTCATGTCATTGTTTGGACATTCCTTAACCATGGTCCGGTATCTCTCCTATATCTCATGTAAAGGCTCGTTGGGTTCTTGCTTAAAGGCCAAGATTTCATCTCTGAGCGCCGCCATATAACTTGGTGAAAAGAATTTAGCAATGAATTTGTCCGCGAGCTCATCCCAAGTAGATATTGAGTGGTTGGGAAGCTACTCGAGACAGTCAAGAGCCTTCCTTCGAAGAGAGAAGGGGAATAATCAAAGTCTCAATGCATCCTCTGAGACATTCGTCTGCTTACTACCCCAGCAGGTATCCATGAAGCCCTTGAGATGTTTATAAGCATTCTGGTGCGCAGCTCCGGTGAAATAACCCCTCTTCTCCAAAAGGGTAAGCATCACATTTCTTTTCTGAAAATTTCCCGCCCGAATACTCGGCAGGACAATGGCACTAGCATACCCCTCGTTTGGAAGAACCCGAGGGGCAACTCTAGTAGCTGGAGGTGGAGGAGGATCCTGATTGTCTTCATTAATATTGTCTGGTCGGCCTCGCCTGGGAGGAGGTACTTGGTTTATTTCCTCTTCTTGGTTGTCATATACCTCCTCCGCGATGTTTCCCAAAGGATCCGCCATAAGAACTAAAATAATTCAACACACACGTTAATAGAAAAAGGAAAGAAAAACACTTAACACTACTATTCACGTAGATAATCAACAATGTATAACTCCACGACAACGATGCCAAAAAGTGACCGGCTCTCACCCACACTACTATTGAAGTAGGAAGATGAGGGTCGGTGCAGCTTTTACTTGAAAGGTCGGGATCGAATCCTCAGGGAGTTATGATTTGCAGTGAGTTTCTAAGTGATCTAGCAATGATTCGTGTTCTTGATTACACTTTTCATCATTGATGGTTTTTTACTATAGCTATGATTTATACTAATAATGATTGCAGTTGAACTACTAATATCTTTTTAGGTTGTTTTCTATTTGGATAAAGGCACTAGGGTTATGACTTCTACCTAGGCAAGTAATTAACGGATTCTAATACCTAAGGCAAAGATGTTAGTCGGGAAATTATGATATAGCCAAATTCTCCAAAGTTACCCACTCTATACCTCTCGGTAGTTTGAGTGGCTATGCCTAATTGCTTTTCTCAAGGTCAATGGTGTGTCAAATGTGCACAAGCAATATAGGCTCAAGTAGGGTTTTACTCTCTCGAGGTTTAACCCGTTAATTAGGACTATCAATTCCTATGGTTTCATCTCAATTCCTTGTTGGGTTGATTTTCTAGACTCAAGTCCTCTTCCTCAAGAAGGACCCAAGTCAATTGAACACCAATTGGTGTTTGCAACCACCAATTTTAACAATAAAAGCATAAATCAACCTAAATATTCATCACCCATAAACATCTAAGCCCTAATTTAGAGAACCCATTAATTACCCACACTAGGGTTGAGCCAAGACCGTAGCTAAGGGGTTTAGCTACTTATGATCAATGAAGAACTTACAGAAATAGATGAAACCAAACCCATATGATTAATTTATATAAAAAAAAAGAAGATTCAATGTTAAAATGAAGCTAAAATTGCAACAAAAGATGAAAATAGACTATTCACGAGTTGCCTACTGCTGCTGATACTCAGCTTAACCTAAAAAAAATACAAAAGGAGATATTTATACTCAACCAAAATTTCGGACAAAAATACCCCTGTGGGGTTACCACGGACCGCGTAAAAGTGATTGCGGTCCGCGGTGGGCTGCTTTGGCTTCAGCTGCTAAGTCTCTGAGTCTTCTTGACTGCGGACCGCATAAAAGGGACCGCGGTCTGCGGTGCCCTTTGCCTTCACAATCCTGTCCTCTGAACCTCACCACCACGGACCGCAAAGATTGGACCGCGGCCGCAGTGGACTTTAGCCTTCAAAACACCTCTCTGAATTTCACCATCGCGGGCCGCAAAGATTGGACCGCAGCCGCGGTGGACTTGGCCTTGAAATGGCTTCTCTTAACTTTACCACCGCGGACTGCGAAGATTGGACCGCGGCCGCGGTGGTCACTTGAGGTAGCCTTTTTGTTGTTCTTAGTACTTGTTCAAGATTCACTCCCTTTTTTAGCAGGTTTCTAACTGTTTGTCATCATTTTTGGCTCAATCCTGCAACAGCACAACCTGTAAGCTTTTGGGGATATTTTATGTACAAATGTGTCCAAAACTTAAGCAGTTAGAGTATAGAACAAGGTAAAATCCCTAGTTATCATGTTCCTCGGGCTCCATCGAGGATGTAGGTTGTGATTGATATTTGGCTACCTGTTTGTCCTTGTTGCTCAACTTTTTCGATGTTGAGGGCGTCGATACTGGTGTCAAGTCAATGAACCGCAAACATTTCCTTCGCTGTATGTTGCTCTCCATATACCGTCTTTACGCCATCTTTTGTGGGGAACTTCATCATTTGATGAAGGTTTGATGGCACTGCCCTCATGTTGTGGATCCACGGCCTTCCCAGCAAAGCATTATACCTCATGTCACCTTCGATGACATGAAACTTCGTGTCTTGTATGGTACCAGCCACATTTACTAGGAGGATGATTTCTCCCTTCGTTGTTTTTCTTTCCATGTTGAAGCCATTCAAGACTCGAGATGCAGGTATGATTTGGTCAAGCAGGCCAAGCTGCTCCATGACCCTCAACCTGATTATGTTCGTCGAGCTATCTAGATCCACAAGAACACGTTTAATTTGAAATTTATTCAAAAGAATAGAAATTACTAGTGCATCGTTGTGCGACTGAGATAAGCCATTGGTGTCTTCCTCATTGAATGTGAGGGTATCCTCGGGCATGTAATCCCGAGTCCGCTTCTTCCTTGTGATTGACACTTTGGTGCATTTGAATATGGGTCCCTATGGGATATCGACTCCACCGATGATCATGTGAATAACATGTTGAGGTTCCTCTGGTTTATTCTTCCTATTGGCGTCTCTTTCTCTGAAATGGTTCTTGTCCATGTCGCTGAAAAATTCCCGAAGATGCCCCTCATTGAATAATCGGGCTACCTCCTCTCTCAGTTGCTTGCAATCCTCGGTCCAATGCCTATATGTACCGTGATACTTACACATTAAGTTGGGATTCCTTTGAGAAGGGTTAGTTTGTATGGGTTTAGGCCATCTGGTGTCTATAATTTTTCTAATGGCCGAGACGATACTCGAGGCATTGACGCATTTGTATTCTGATAATCGAGGCACCTCTGCCGGTCCTGAGTGCCTATCGAACCCAGTCTTACTCATGAGCCCCTGAGAATTATGTCCTCGATCTGCTCTTCGATCATTCCAAGGCATGTTGCACCTCGAGCTGTTCCTTTGCTCTTCTACGTATGGCTGATATCTCTCCTTGTTCGACCTTGGTTCCATGTCTGCATCTCTCGAATCTTTTGCTGCTAACCTATTTAGATAAATCGAGCCTGAGGGGGCTCCCAACTGATCATCTTCGACCCTAATCTTCGACTGGTATCTGTTATGCACATCCGCCTAAGTCACGGCGGGATACTCGATCAAGTTTTTCTTCAACTGTCTCGATACTATCGAGCTCTGCTCATTTAGCCCCTGAGTGAAAGCTTGAATAGCCCAGTCATCGCAGACTGGTGGTAACTCCATTCGATCCAACTGGAACCAGGATACAAATTCCCTTAACATCTCGTTGTCCCTTTGTTTAATTTTGAATACGTCTGACTTCCTTGTTGCAACCTTTATAGCACCAGCATGTGCATTTACAAACGAATCTGCCAATATGGCAAACGAATCGATAGAGTTCAGAGGCATGCTATGGTACCAAATCATGGCCCCTTTGGACAAAGTTTTCCCAAATTTCTTCAGTAGAACGGACTCGATCTCGTCGTCCTCCAAATCGTTTCCCTTTATACCACAAGTATATCTAGTGATATGCTCGTTAGGACCGGTGGTCCCGTTGTATTTGGGTATGTCAGGCATGTGAAATTTCTTCGGAATAGGCTTCGGGGCTGCACTCGGGGGGAAAGGTTTTTGCACAAACTTTTAAGAATCCAGCCCTTTCGAAATCAGAGGTGCTCCCGGTATCTGGTCGACCCTCGAGTTGTACGTTTCTACCTTCTTATTGTTGTCCTCGATCCTTTTCTCCCCTGACTCAATCCTCTTTGTGAGTTCTTCGATCATTCTCATGATTGTGGGGTCAGCTCCTGATCCATTATTGCTCGACCTCTCCGGGACTAGTTCAGCACGATGAGTGGCTTCTGGCCCCATTACGCTTGGAGTCTTTTGCTAACTCTGCAACTGAGCGATAGCAATCTGTTGCGCTTGTAACATTTCGAAAATCACTTGGAGGCTGACTTGCCCATCTCCTCGACCTTGTGTTCTTTGGCCGCTTCCTCCGACGCTAGTGCCCAAGTCGACGTTTATAGCAATGTGTGAACCAACATCGACTGGGTTAGGAACTGGTGCTACCCCAGGGTTGAGCGGTGGCACACCGGCCCCTGAAGCTGTTGCATTTTTATTTCCCCCATGGAATCCGAGGCCGTCATTACCATGCATTGATGTGTTTGTTGAGGTCGACATGTTTAGCCTGAAATCAAAGAATCTTTGACAAGAAAAAGTGTGAAGAATAACGTGTGTTATCAGAAAAATTAGTACTGAAATAATCACTATTATCTTTAGCCCCACAGTGGGCACCAAACTGTTTACCCCGAAAATACGAGTAACAATTAAATTTGATTTGTGATTTTAAAGATATGTGACCTAGTCCAATACTAATTAATAAATAAGTAATATAGAGTATAAATAAATAAAATCGATGAACCAAGCCAGTGATGCTTGGGCGATATAGACCTCGAGGTGGGTCGGGGATGATAAAACAAGAACAGTAAAATAAGAGCAATAAAGTTAGAGAATGATTCTGAAGAACAGTGAATGAGAATGTAAGATAATGCATTCTTTTCCAAACGATTAGATTCTGCTACAAATGATTGGGGTCCCCTTTATATAAGCGGGAAAACCCCAAATAAGGTACACTTCTATTTACAGTAAAAATCTTATTGGTACAGCTGTATAACCACCTAGTACGGATTTGTAAAAATCTATCCCGAAATTTACGCCTTGATCTTTGTGCCTTTGAGAAATTCCCGCCCATTCTGGGGTATGTTCGAAATGGTACTATCTCGAGGTAGACCATTTCAATTTGTTCCCCCGAAGTGTGCATTTTCCAGCAGACCTGACCCCTACTTCAAGTTGTTCGAACTCGAGCTTGCGGTAACAATTAGGACTCCTAAACCGGGCTCCCTGATTTCGACCGTATACAATTATAAAAGCATAAAATTCTAACATGAATTTTGATCGACTTTTTTCACTCTTCCTAAGTGCTTTTTATGTTGGATAAATTATAAATATAATTAATAATTATATTTTTTACAATACAAAAATTAGAATTTTGAGGACTTTTATAGGGCAAAACTTCTTCCTTTATTGAGCTAGTTGAATAGGATTGCCCAATCATCATTTTCATGATTATATATATTTTTTGTTTATTCTTCTTATGTAAATCGAACATTAATTATAAAATAATATTAATGTTAGTTCTTAAAAATATTATATTTTATGAGATGAAATACACTCGCACCGCACAATTCAAAGATTAATGTGCCATAAAGTGTTGAGTGACTTTTAACGTGCAAAATATGATGACTTTACGATCACAAAACAAATAAAAGTGATTTTCATAAACAATTTTCGCTAATTCGATGACCTTCCATTAAAGAAAATGTGATATCCTCCCCTCTAATTCATGGATCTGCCTCCGGACTTGCTAAATTTTCTTATGGGGAAAAGACAGGAGTACCTATAAAAATTAAAATATTTACCCTTCTCTACCCATAAACGAATTCTACCCATTAAATAATTACAATTCCCTACCCATTTAATAAACAAACGCATATCTCAAAATAACTGCCTCAAGCCCTACCCATAACAACGCAAAAGCTGCTCATGCCCTACCCATAACAACGCAAAAACTACTCAAAATTTAAGAAAATTAACGCACAAATATTGAAATTTCCACCGGCATCTGTTGACGATTTGAAGATCGGAGATCTCCACTCTAATTTGAAGATCGGACGTGTGAAAAAACAGAGCGAAGATGCCGATTCTCTTCAAAATTTAAGTTTTTCTCCTTAAATTTTTTCGATTTTGATTTCGCAGAAGTTTAGCGCTCAAACTTCTTAATTTTTAGCTGAAAATTTTGTTCTCAGTTTGGATCTGAAAAACTTGAGGATTGAATCATAACAATTGATTTGATTTCGAAAAATTTTCTGTTGAACTTCAGTATTTGACATCAAACACTATTGAAATTTGGATTGTCGAGATTCAATTTCGGACATATAACTTCGGAATCATGGAAAACATACCAATTCTGCTGCAGCATAGTGGAGAATGGGATGATAACCATAATTTCATGAATTTTCATGTTGATGCAATTTTAATGAAGACCTGTTGGAAATTTGAACAATTTCTCAGAGAAATTGCAAAGCAACTGCAAAAGGACAGCAACACAATAGTTATTCAGTATGCTATTGCTCAAGGATATCCACCAATTACAATATGCAGTGATATGAGTGTTAGTGTTTACATGGAATTGAAAAAATCAAGTGCAGGGATGACAACACTCCCACTGTGTGTGTCGTTTATTAAAAATACTATAGCTGCAAGCACCTCGAGTTTCGATGTTGCTACAATTTCATCAGAAATTGTACAATTTGAAAGCAATGATGTGATTAGTTCTTTTGATGTGCAAGAAGGAGATGACACCTGTATAGAAATTGATGATGCAAACATCATAACTGATCAATTTCATAAAAAAGTTCAAAAAGGACAAATTTACAAAGACAAGAACCTGCTGGCTCTCGTTATGAAACAGTATGCCGTTAGAGAAAAATGTCAATATCGAGTTAATAAATCATGCCCAAAAAGGTTCGTCTGCATTTTTTCAAGTAAAAATCTATGTGATACATATATAGTATATAAGTATGCTAAATCAGTATACTATGCGAGTATAGAATTTTACTGGATTAATGTGTGTATTGTTTATCAATAAGACACGATACCTATATAGTATATATGTATGATAAATCAATATACTATATGAGTATATAATTTTACTGGTTTGTGTGTGTGTGTTTTATCAGTAAGACATGATACCTATATAGTATATAAGTATGTTATCAGTATACTATACGAGTATAAAATTGTACTGGTTTGTCTGTGTTTGTTTTTGTCTGTAAAAGATGATACTGATATAATATATATGTATGCTAAATCAGTATACTATATGGGTATAGAATTGTACTGGTTTGTCTGTATTTGTTTTTGTCAGTAAAAGATGATATTGATATAGTATATATGTATGCTAAATCAGTATACTATATGGGTATAGAATTGCACTGGTTTGACTGTAATTGTTTTTGTCAGTAAAAGATGATATTGATATAGTATATATGTATGCTAAATCAGTATACTATATGTGTATAGAATTGTCCTGATTTGTCTATGTTTTTTATCAGCAAAATATGATACTGATATAATATATAGGTATGCTATATAAGTATACTATGTGAGTATAGAAATGTNACTGCATGTACTGTAGTTTTACTTCTGCACCGTAGAGATTTCACTAAACAATTACATATTGTTATTTAAAAAATACTATTACTACTTACAACTAATGGATTTTCTTAATTAAAATTATATTAGGTGTTGCCATCAACTCAATTCTTACATTCAGTGATTGATGGACAAACAAGAAATGTGGTGCGCCTACATGAAAAAAATTGCACTTGTGGAAGGTTTCAGCTAGACGATATTCCATGTCCACATGCAATGGCAGTTATACAAAATTTCATATGGATTCATACAAGTATTTCTCGGATTACTACAGTAAAGACTACTTGCTGAAAACATATGAGATACCAGTAAACCCTTTGCCTGATGAAACAACGTGGCAAATTCCAGAACATGTGTCTTCGCATGTGGTACTGGCACCAAAAGGAAAAATCAAACCAGGAAGACCTAAAAAGAAGAGAGGCATAGGAGGTTGGGAAGGAAATACAGTTACATGTGCACTATGCGGGAGCAAAGGACATAACCGAAGAACGTGCCGAAATATTCCAAAAGAGATTGATATAATGCTTCAATATTTTTATAGAACTCATATATTGTACAATCTTTTCATTTGAATTTCAAAGAAATAAAATGCATGTATTGCACTAGACATATATTTGGTATGGTGATTCTTTTCCAGATTACTTTTTGAAAAAAAAATTATATGGCTACTTGTGTTTTCAAACTGTATTCCAAATTGCCAGTCCAAATTGTATTCCAAATTCATATTCAAATGGCTTAAGTAGCTCAAGCAATCTCGATATATTCAGATTCAAATGCAAATCCAATGGGAATGAATTCACAATCTATTTTCAGGATCTGTAGCTTACTACAAGCGTGCAATTCAAGTTTCAGTAAGTTCATGAGCTTCCTATTAAGTATGCTAAATCAGTATACTATGCGAGTATAGAATTTTACTGGTTTTTGTGTGTGTGTTTTTATCAGTAAGACATGATATCTATATAGTATATAAGTATGCTAAATCAGTATACTATGCGAGTATAGAATTTTACTGGTTTTTGTGTGTGTGTTTTTATCAGTAAGACATGATATCTATATAGTATATAAGTATGCTAAATCAGTATACTATGCGAGTATAGAATTTTACTGGTTTTTGTGTGTGTGTTTTTATCAGTAAGACATGATATCTATATAGTATATAAGTATGCTAAATCAGAATACTATACGAGTATATAATTTTACTGGTTTGTGTGAGACATGATACATATATAGTATATAAGTATGCTAAATCAGTATACTATGCGAGTATAGAATTTTACTGGTTTGTGTGAGACATGATACATATATAGTATATAAGTATGCTAAATCAGTATACTATGCGAGTATAGAATTTTACTGGTTTTTCTGTGTGTGTTTTTATCAGTAAGACATGATACCTATATAGTATATCAGTATGCTAAATCAGTATACTATGCGAGTATAGAATTTTACTGGTTTGTGTGTGTGTGTTTTTATTAGTAAGACATGATACCTATATAATATATAAGTATGCTAAATCAATATACTATGCGAGTATAGAATTTACTGGTTTGTGTGTGTGTGTTTTATCAATAAGACATGATACCTATATAGTATATAAGTGTGCTAAATCAGTATACTATGCGAGTATAGAATTGTACT
>ML252943.1:60679-77024 GCA_005239495.1 Nicotiana undulata | reverse complement strand
TAAAATGATTAATGTAATAAATGAATTCGCATCAGATTCATGCACGCTTAGACGTTTAAAATTTCTATATGCCTTTTCATATTCCATGCAGAAGTTTTTTTACCTATATAAGCACGGTATGCCTTGTGAGTTTATTCACTCAAACACAAATATTTAGCAGATTAAAAAAAAAGACAGACAAATGGATGCTGTTATTAGAAAAATTGTTGACGAAATAAAACAAGATATAATTGAGGCTTTTGAGGTGAAGATAGATGAGTTGATAGAGAAGTATGACAGGGATTTGGAGAAGATAAAGAGAAAGCTTGATAAGCTTGAGATTGTTGTTTTGAATGTGATTCTGCTATTTTTTTTAATATTATTTCTCTGTAAAGTATGTTTAATATTATTTTTCTGTAATTAATATTAATAATTAAAAGAAAACTTCAACATATCTGCTGAAGTGTTTTGGAAAATGAACTAAAAATATCTTAATTAAGCATAAACAATTCGTTATTGAAAAACTAGAACTAAGCACATTAATCAATTCTTCACTGAAAATCACTGGTCTGAAGCACATTATCAGATTCGAAAACTTAAGCATAAACAATTAAGCACATTAATCAATTCGTCATTCAAAATCAATTAGATTCGAAAACTAAATTGCAGTACTTACATTTTTTATTTTGAATTTTTGAATTTCGTCTGGTTCAAATTTCTGGTGTAGGAAGAGTAGATCTGAGAAGAGACGGAGTGATGGTGAAGTGTTTTGTGCGTGATGCAAATCGTAGAGTTTTTATATGTTTTGTCAGGGGTAGAATTGTCAAATTACTACCGATTTTTTGTCAGCTGGCTACCAAATCAATAATTTAAAAAAATAGGGTATAGGTTAAAAAGTGGCACAAAAATAGGGTATGGCTGCAAATCGCCCCATCAGAAATATGAAAGTTTGTGAAATGTATGAGATTGTAGAAAGTATTTTGTGTGAGGAAAACGAACAAATGCCCGTACAACCATACTATGATTCATGGTAAAAGAGAGTAAAAGAAAATGCGTTAATAACGACCGAAAGAATCTTTATTCATTTCATGATAGAGGTTACAAAGATTTAGAACAAGGTTATGAACATTCCCTCAGGTTTCCCCGAGATTCCCCATGCGGGAAGTTCTGAGAAAAGAGGAAGATGAAGAAGTCCCCCCTCCATCATTCTCTTTTCCTGCCATATATACTAGATATTACCCTTTACCCAGTGGTTCTTAACCAGTGTATCATAATCTGCCATGGCACTTCGGATCGATCCCCCCTAGACGTCATAACATGCATTACACCGTAAAGGCTCTACGGCGAATCGACCTCGGCCATGGCCGCTATATTCACCGTTACAGTGTCTTGTGTGCACAATCACGACTTTACCGCTTTCTTACCATCCCCTTTAGGGGTCTTTCTCATATGGTCAGATTTTGACCCATACAGTTAGTCCCTCCGCCTATCGTGGTCGCCCTTGGACGAGCACGGTGGGCGGACCTTATCAATTCCAGCATAGAAATCTGAGCATTTTGGGCGAGGAGAGAGCATTCTCTGAGGAGTGATGAAGTGATGTTCTGAAAGAGTCGTCAGACCAGTGTCTCACTTGAAATGACATTAAATTCGTCAGGTTTCATATTATGGCACACGTTCGTTGAGCATCACATCGTTTCCCGTGCCTCTCGATACTCTTTTTGTAAAAGGCGACGCTTCATTTCTTCAGATTGGCATCTTTGTGTTTCTATAAATAGTAGACTCTCATTCGAATATAGCATTACTCAAATCATTCTCAAGAAGTTCTCTGAGAGCACTTGTTCTCCTCTCTCAGTTCATATTTCTCAAAGCGTCGTCGATCCTTGCAACCGTTAATCTTCTTCCTTTGTACCCACGATCTGTGTAACTATTTGAAGCGATGGCCAACACTTCTAACCCTAACCAAGTCACCGGAGCTCCGGTGCCGGAAAATGTTGTGCTTTCCCTTGAAGGGAGAGCGAGTTTGGCGGAGGACGAAAGTTTTCCGACGGTAGATGAGGTGGTGCCCGGCCCAAAGAAGTTATGGACAGATTTTAACAATACCGTCGAGGGTGAGCCTTAATCGGATCTTTCTACGATGGATGCTGCGGCACTTGCGGCGTTCAAATCAAAGTGGAGAATCCCTGAACATGTCGAACTCGTTCCGGCGGGAGGCGATATAGTTCATATACACCATCCTGGGTACTGCGCATTTTACGCGTACCCCTAATTGGTCATTTGCAGCTCGTGATCTCGTCGATTGAGTGTTTGTTTGTTTGGTGCAGCTGAGAGGTTACCCCCTCCGCAAGCTAGTATTCGCGAGTGGGTGAACTCGATTCTGCCTCATACGACAGGGATCCGTGAGTGGGCACACTTTCACGAGAGGTTTGGACGTAAACCCTTCGTTAGTAAGCTACCCTATTCTGACCTTAATCATTCTACTTCTCTCCCTATGTTTCTCTTTGTCGCGTGCTTACACTTAGACGTATGCTATGTCGACAGGTCGGAGAGGAGTGAGAAGGGCGAGGGCCCCTGCTCTCGCTTTCCGTCAACCGGCTTCTTCCACCAGGCCTATACTTCGGGCGGCTGTCGATGAGGGCAGTTGGGATCGGGTGGTTCCGCAGGTCGATTCTATGTCCGTATCGGGTCTTATTGAGATTGTTCTTCGCTCAGATTTTGCGCTCCCCGTGCTTTGCTTTGCGGGCGAACCTTCTCATGATGTTGGCGCTGAGGTCCCTCCAAAGAGGTGGAGAGTGATGTTGGAGGGGACGCCTTCCGTTAGTATGACCTTGAGGGCCGATCTTGTTGGGGCGGTGTCTGAAGTCGTGGAAGAGGTCGACCAGGGAGCGGAATAGTTACCTGAGCCGAGAACGGAGGCCGTAATGGTATCTGGGAAAAGTTCGGCGGCTTCCACCATTATTCATAATGGACCCTCCATGTCTAAGCAAGCCCACGTCTCCCCAGCCGGCGAGAGATTGAAGGGCGTGGCAGTGGACGATTACGACTCTGAATTGGATATTGACCTCGAGGATATGAGACTTTTTGAAGAGGGCTTTACTAGGGTCGAGGTGATGGATGGCGGTCCTCCCGTGTGCTCGAAATCCCGTCAGATGTTAACCTTTTGGAGAACATGGAGGATTTGGTGGACCAGTTCGACCTTCTTTGTTCTGCCGCCGAAAGCAAGTCACTTCGGGATCTCAGCGACTATGGTTTGTCACGTGGCGTGGTAGGGATGGCCTTAAGGGTGAGTTTCTTGCCTTTATTTCCTCGGTTTTGTGTCTCTCATTTTCACTGATTCTTTCTTCTCCTCCCTCTTTTTTTAGACTTATATGTTGGAGATTGAGAGTGCTCGTCGGGCCGAGACACGGACCGAAGTTTTTCTGAAGATGGACAAGAAAGACCGCCGATATCGCAACAGGTGCAGAGAGATGCACACCCAACTTAGAGCGGGCGGTGATACTCGGTCTCTGTGGGAGGAAGTGGAGAAGAAGGACGAGGACCTGATGCGGTCTATCCGCGGGTGTAGTAAGGTTGAGGGACTGATCAGATTAAAAGATGAGGAGCTTGAGGTAGGCAAGGGTGTCGTTGAGTGAGAGGACCTTCAAGCGACGATGACGTCTTTGCGAGCTGATCTTGAGAAGAATGAGGCCAGGGTTGCCAGCCTGAGCAAGGAGTGGACTGAAAAAAGGTTGCTGATTTGGAGAGGAAAGTGACAGAGTTGGAGAGGGCCGAGGAGGCCCAGGTAATGGCTGTGATGAGAGCGTCGGACCCAGATCTAAGCGAGAGACTGAGAGGGAGACAACCACAATGAAGGAGGCAAGGCTCGAAGAGCAGATCGGTGAGCTTGAGCGGGATGCCTCGATATTAGGTGACACAGTGGCATCTCTTGAAGTCGAGAAAGAGCAACTTTTGGATCGAACCCCATCGGAACCCGACTCTGTTGCTTCCCCCCGCCACTTGTATGAAATGTGGGTCCATGACGAGGCCCACCGAGATGTATACAAGGATTTGTGGGCGAAGGGAAATGTCCCTGAGGCTGCTTGATGTTTTACACTTCAATACCACACAAGAAGAGGGGGTTGATTTGTGTGGTGTCTAATTTTTCGAGTGCTGTCTTAGTAGAAGAACCTGGTCCTTCTTGGTGTTCCAACTTCTACTGTTGCGGAATAAAAAATGCAGTAAAGTAAAAGCACATAGATTTTTACGTGGAAAACACCTGGCTCAAAAGGTGAAAAAACCACGACCTACTCCTCAGTAGGATTTTCTCAAACTCTTCACTAAAACTCTGAGCCAAACAAGACTTACAAAATAAACTCTTTTTTAATCCTAGGACTAACTCTAATCCTTTCGTAGTAACTAGCCTCTAGCTAATTTCTACAAGCTTCAAGTTAACTCTAACTTGATCAATGTGTACCTATTACAATTGCTTCTATGAAAGCTGGAAAGATACAATATTAAATCACCTACTATAACCAACTAGACTCAATGACAAACAAATGGAACTGGTTCTTCTAGCCGGTCTGTAGCCTTTGTATCGCACAGTAATTCTTCTTGCAAAATATCTGAGATTTTTGCTTTTAGATCTTGATTCACTTCTGTACTTGTGCGTTCGTTATTCAAGCAGGAATACTTCAATTATTTATAGAGTCAGTCGTTGAGTTTGTCGTTCAGTTCTGTTACAACTCTTTCTGGGTGAAAGAGTTCGTATTAAACTCAACTTCCTTCCTTTGTTACTTTCCTTGCTGATTTCAACTTCATCTTCTTATCCATTTGCAACCCTTTCGCATTAGGAGATAATCTCTTGATTCATTGATATTTCACAAACACATTTATCTCCTATGCATATACGGTTCATGTGCCAACGCGTCAGGTCAAGTATGTGTGCTCTGATGGACCTGGTTCAACTGGTCAGACATTTGTCAATCTTCAAAACTATGCAGTGACTTGGGTCAACAAATTCCCCCTTTTTGATGATGACAAACTCTGTGCTTCTCCCTGTATACACTTCAAACACTTTGTATGTTTTTAAGCATTTATCATAGAGAAACTAGGTTCATTAGGTTATAAATATCACTTGAAATATAAAATCACATGTCTTCTCCCTTTTGGCATCATCGAAAAGTTTGCAAAATGATAAACTTACCAGAGGTGATTAACAATTACTCATGGCCATTTAGGCAACTGCAGGTGCAAAACATGATTAATCAACACAAGAGACCAATAAATGTAAGCTAAATAAGAAATTGAGACAAGTCAATAACAGCAAAATTCATTGATTAAGAACGACAATCACCCACCATACAAAAAAAACAAAAACAACCGTAACCATGAGCAAAATAGATAAAAAATAACATAAACAAGTCCCGAACTGGGCACTGAAGGGGGGTTTAGGTAGCTCTGGACAACCTAAGGATGGGAAGGTGCAGAGGAGGTTGTGGTCTTGGTTTGTAGAAGAGAAAGCATCTATTGAAGAACTCCCTCGTTCTTTTCCTTCTCTTTTGCTAGTTCAGCCCTGAGAGTATCCCGCTCAGCTTCAACCTCAATCAAACGAGATTTCAAACGAAGGATCTCCATATCCTTTATCTCACTTTCGTGCACCAAAGTTCTGACTTTGTTGTTGACAGGCTTCTTCCTAGATGAAACAGGTTCATCTGCAGGAACACTGACAATATAATCACATGTCATCAAAGTATCCTTCCCAAAATAGTCCTTGTCAGTAGCCATTTCAGCCTTCTTCACAGGAACATCAAAATGAGCAAGCACAGCTGTCAGAATAAAGCCATATGGAATAGCATGTGCTTTTGTTCCATTCACAACTCTGTCCAAGAGTTGGATGATGAAAGTTGGCCAGTTGATCTGCTTTCCCCTATACAAACACTTCATCAAGGTCAGATCCATATAGTTGGCTATGTGCCTTCTTTCTTGTCTTGGCAGCAGGAACTTGATGACAAACTCGAAGAACAACTTGTGCTCGGGCTTCATTTAACTTTTGTATACTGGCCTGGGTTCAATATCACTTTCATTATCACTGAAGAATCTGGTAATGTTGATTGTTGAGGCCATCCCATCCAGACTAGGCCATCTTTGCCTAGTGTAATCTTCGTAGCCCTCAGCAGGAATGTTCAGAATTACCCCCAGCTTTTTTGCATCAAAGGAGATTTGAATTCCTTTGTCTGTGGAAGTAACTCTGCCCTCCCTGATTACTGCATTACCCATGAACTCCACCAGTTCTGCTCTAGCCAGCCTTCCTTCCATGTGAAGGACCATGTTCTTCCACCCCTGCACATCTAGTGTGTCCAGCAGGTATCGCATCCCAGGTTCCTCGAGATCCTTCAACAACTTTCCCTTCAGAATTGTTCTTTTGCCAAACAAGGTGATTCTGTCAGTCAACTCACCAACTTCCTCATCATCTTCTCCACTCCACTCTTTATAATCATCTTTCTCAACGACCTTCACTTTTCTTGCCTTGGACCTGGTCCTTTTAACAGTACTTGTAGGTGTGGCAGACACTGTAGCTGACTTCTTTGAAGAAGCCTTAGACCTTTTCGATTTTGGTGCCTCAACCACAACCGGAGCAGTCTGCTCCTCATGATGGACCAGGTCCATCGTATCCTCTTCAACAACAACAGTCTCCACAGGCTCTCCTACTTTAGCCTTTCCCTTTGCAGCTTTCTTTTTCTTGCTCTCTAGCAGAGCCCTCTCAAACATTTCTTCTTCTTATCTCACAACACTATGTGTAGCACACACCTTTGGTGCAGGAGCATCAGTAGATACATAAACTTTCCTCTTCTTCGGAGGAACTGGGGTAGTAGCCTTCTTGGACTTCTGAGTCCTCCTTTTCTTGGGGTTATAGGTCTCCCCCAGTCTCTTTAGCTTGTCAGCCAATGTCTCATCCCCAGATGAAACAGGTTCAACTGCTCCTTTCTGCAAGCTTTCTAAAGCTGCCACTGCTTCCTCAACTACATTTCCCCCTAAATCTGTGACATCTTCTCCAACCTTCTCAGGAATGGGACCACAGATAGCCAATGTGGTATCATCCTCCCCAAATCCCCTTACAAAAGTTTCTTCACCCTCTCTCTCAAGAATTTTACCTTTTCCCAATTTTCTTTGCCTATTTGGAACTTTAACATCAACTACCGACCCAACCAGAACAAACCTGTTCTCAGCATTTACAGGTTCAGAAATAGCATCAAGATTACCTTGTTCAGAATTTGATGAACCAGGTGATTCATCCTCGTTGGCTGATTTAAAAGATTCACTTGATGATTCAGAGTTATTATCCTTTTCAGCCTGCAGAATTTCCTCCAAGAATCTTGCACGGGATCCAGAAGCCACTGATTTTCTGGCAAGAACCTTTACACGACAACCACAGGGGGGCTGGGTTAGAGTTAGGTGTGGGTTCAGGAATAAGAGGGTTTTCAGGGGTTGAGGTTCTTTCTGGTGATTGAGAACTGTATACAGATGGAGAATTTGAATCTGATTCATAAAGCCCTCTATCATAATCACGATTTGGCGATGAAGTATAAGAAGAAGCAGGTGGTGGTGAATACATGATTATCAGCGTTGTTAGGAAGAAAAGAAAATTTATCAGATTTCGTTTGAGAAGAGTGAGATGAACTTGGTTCGACGGTTACTTTATGAAGAAAAGAATAATGATGACCCTTTTATAAGATGTGGCTAGGGAGTTTACAACAGGCAAAGTATTTACTCGAGTGGAAGTCTAATCGATGCAGGACTGGCATTGATTAGACAATTACAAACCCCCTAAAAACTAGGCTAATTAAGTAGAGATGGGACTTCTTGAAACTAGTTCAATTTTGGATAAGTACGAAGTATTTGAATATGAACCAAATATAGATAGAGTCCTGCTCATGTATTACTGTAATTGATTTAATAAACGTATGGAGATGAGTACGTACCTTGACAGACAGATGAACCAGCATGGATGAACCAGGTTCATCTTGTTAAAATCTTTAATTTACCTCAATTTACAAAAATAGAGAAACATCATTAGCACCAAGGGAATCATATTAATACATGGCAAGAGAGTATGGCAATAAAGACATGATACTGAGCAATGATTAGTCTGGTTAAGTACATAAGTTAAGTCTTCTAGCCGATCTTTTTTTTCATTTTTCAAATATATTTTTTCATTTTTGTTTTTCCAATTAGGTGATCTTAATCATCCTTAATTCAAGCCTGTTTCTCTCAAAATTCTCCCTACTCGGTGCTTTGGTGAAGATATCTGCAATTTGCTTGTCAGTAGCACAAAATTCAATTGAGACCATTCCTTTTTCATAGTTGTCCCTAAAGAAGTGGTGTATAACATCTATGTGCTTAGTTCTCTTATGATGAACCGGGTTCTTGGTCATACTCATGGCACTAGTGTTATCATAGAAAATAGGAATGCATCCCACATCTATACCAAAGTCCATGAGTTGTTGCTTAATCCACAACAACTGAGCACAGCATGAGGCTGCAGCCACATATTCAGCCTCAGCAGTAGACAAAGCTACTGAGTTTTGTTTCTTGGTGGCCCAAGACACAAGGCAGGAGCCCAAAAAGTGAGCCATGCCTGAAGTACTTTTCCTGTCAACCAGGAAACCTGCATAATCAGCATCAGCATATCCTACAAGGTCGACATTACAACCTTTCAGATACCAAAGGCACAAATCAGTGGCGCCTTTCAGATATCTCAAAATTCTCTTCACTGCAGTGAGGTGGGACTCCTTTGGATTGGCCTGAAACCTAGCACACAGTCCCACGCTGAACACAATATCAGGTCTGCTGGCAGTGAGATATAATAGAGACCCAATCATCCCTCTGTATAGCTTCTGATCAACGGATGAACCAGGTTCATCCACATCCAATTTTGTAGCTGTGGCTATGGGGGTGTCTATTTCCTTTGAGTCCTCCATTTTAAACTTCTTCAGCAGTTCTTTCACATACTTTTGTTGATGGATCATTGTTCCATTTGGGTTTTGCTTGATTTGCAAGCCTAAGAAGAAGTTCAGCTCACCCATCATGCTCATCTCAAACTCGCTCCCCATAAGTGTAGCAAATTCCTTACTCAAATTTTCAGTAGTTGCTCCAAATATAATATCATCCACATATATTTGCACAACCAGAAGTTCTTTACCCTTTTCCTTTAGAACAAGGTGCTGTCAATTTTGCCTCGTTTGTACACATGTTCTAGCAGGAATTTTTGACAATCGTTCGTACCATGATCTTGGTGCTTGTTTGAGACCATAGAGAGCCTTGTCAAGTTTGTATACGTGGTCAGGTGACTCTTTGCTTTCAAAACCTGGAGGTTGTTTGACAAATACATCTTCCTTCAAATAGCCATTGAAAAAGGCACTCTTAACATCCATCTGATGGAGTGCAGCAAATGCTATAAGAAGTCTGATTGCCTCCAGTCTTGCTACAGGGGCAAAGGTCTCATCATAGTCAATTCCCTCTTCTTGACTGTACCCTTGAACAACCAGTCTGGCCTTGTTTCTTGTAACAGTTCCATCCTCATCGAGCTTGTTCCTGAAGACCCACTTTGTGCCAATCAATGATCTGTCTAGTGGCCTGGGTACCAAGTGCCACACTTGACTTCTTTCAAACTGATTCAGATCCTCTTTCATGGCATTTACCCAATCAACATCTTGTAGGGCTTCACCAATGTTCTTTGGTTCGATTAAGGATAGGAAGGCATCAAACACACACATATTTTTCAAGGAGGCTCTTGTTTTGATTCCGGATGACAAATCTGTTATGATATTATCAAGAGGATGAGAACTTTGATATCTGTGTGGTTTGAGAACCAATTGTTCACTTCTGGATGATTCTATGGTGTCTTGGTGTTGTGGAACAGGATCAGGGCCAAGATTCATATGTTGAGTTCCCCCTGTCATGTTGCTTGGGTTAGTTGGACCTAGTCCATCTTCCATGGCTGCTTCAATGTGTTCACTACTTCTCACCAGTCCAAGCTCCTCATCTTCTGGTTCCTGTCTCTCAGAAAGAGTGTTAGTTTCATCAAAGACAACATGCACACTCTCTTCCACACACATATTTAGTTTATTGTACACTTTATAGGCTTTGCTATGTGATGAATATCCCAAGAATACTCCCTCATCACTTCTGGGATCAAATTTACCTAGGGAATCTTTGCCATTATTGTGCACAAAGCATTTGCATCCGAAAGCCCTAAGATGGGATATGTTGGGCTTTCTCCCTTTAAGTAATTCATAAGGAGTCTTCTCTACCAGTGGCCTGGTCATACATCTATTGATTATATAGCAAGCAGTGTTTATTGCTTCTGCCCAGAAGCTGTGTGGTAGTTTGCTAGAAAGAAGCATGGTTCTTGCCATGTCCTCAAGAGTTCTATTTTTTCTTTCCACAACCCCATTTTGTTGTGGGGTTCTAGGGGAAGAAACGTTGTGATTGATACCATGTTCATCACAGAACTCAGAAAACTTAGCATTTTCAAATTCAGTACTATGGTCAGATCTTATTGATGCTAGTTGATGTCCTAACTGATTTTGAGTTTTCTTAACCAATGAGGTAAACATATCAAACGCTTCATCCTTAGATGACAGAAATAAGGTCCAAGTGAACCTTGAATAATCATCAACTAGCACCATCACATATTTCTTACCACCTTTGCTCAGAGTTCTCATTGGACCACACAGATCCAGATGAACCAGTTCCAACGTCCTGGTGGTACTGATCATTTTCTTACTTTTTAATGAGGATCTTACCTGCTTCCCCCTTGTAAATGCATCACAAAATTTGTCTTCCTTGAACTTAATGTTAGGGAGTCCCACCACTAAGTACTTAGAGACTAAATTGTTAAGCTGATTTAGACTTGCGTGACCAAGCCATTTGTGCCAAAGGAGGGGATCACTATCCAAAACACTCAAGCAAGTGAGTTCATTTTCAGACAGTGTGGACAAGTCTATGACATAGATATTATTCATTCTCTTTCCCTGCAAAACAATCTTGTCAGTAAGCAAGTTAATCACAAAACATTTTGTGGAAGTGAAAGCAACCAGGTTACCTCTGTCACACAATTGTGACACACTGATCAGGCTATATTTCAAGCCATCTATCAAGTACACATGTTCGATGGAACGTGTGTCATCCTTACCTACTTTGCCAACCCCTATAATTTCACCTTTCTTTCCATTTCCAAAGGAGACATTTCCTCCTTTGAGGTTTTCAAGTGAAAGGAACTGTTCCTTGTTCCCCGTCATATGCTTTGAGCAGCCACTATCCAAAAACCAAATTTGGCTGCTTCCTCTCACTTGTACCTACAAAAGGAAATCAGGGGTTAGTTTTAAGAACCCAAACTAGTTTGGGTCCTTTTCTATGAGAGAATGGATGAATTAAATTTTTTCTGGCCCAATTTAGTAGCCAATTTTTCTTTTTAACAAACCTCTCATTTTTTCGACTGGCCTGCTCTCTTGCAGTGCACTCAATTTTGAAGTGGCCAGTCTTACCACAGTGGGTGAAGATTTTATTTTCAGGAAGAGAGAGATACTTGCTTTTGGGATCCCACTTGGGAAATTGACTCCCAAAATCAAGCCCTCACTGGTTGCTACTATGATTCTCTTGAAGCCATGTTAAGGCATAAGAAGATTTATTCCATTTACAAGTTCTATTTAATTTATGTTTGACTTTGCCAAGCTCTTCTTAAGTGATCTTATCTGTTCATCCTTGGCATACATTTTATCTCTTAGTTTTCCCAAATTTTCCTCTAACATGACATGAGAGTGATCAACAACCTTTTTACTGGATCCTAATCTCAGTTTTAAGTTCTCAGATTTTAGTTATAGAATCTCAATCTCAAGTGAATGAACCTGGTTCAACAAGACAGTGTTTTTCTTTTCAGATTCACTGACTCTGATTTCCAGGTTCATGCACTTTGCTTTTAGCATTGCACATTCTTTAGAGAGTTGATCCTTCTCTTTGGTTGTTTCCTCAGAATCATCTATGAAATCAAGTAGCAACTCAGAGAGTTTTTCCTTAGATAGGAACTTTATTTTGTTTTTAAGATGGGAGATACTTACCTCTGGTTCTTCATGTGATTCCTCATCAGATTCTCCAATTGCCATGAGCGCCTGATCTTCAGTCTCCCCATCTTCTGATTCCTCATCTGAACTTTCCCCCCAAGCAGCAACCATAGCCTTTGTTGTGGTTTTCTTGGGTTGGACCAGTTCCTTCTTCCTGTTCCTTCTTTCATATCTCTCCTTTTTCCATTCTACTTCCCACTGAGGACAGTTTTTGATGAGATGGTCAGTCTTACCACATTTGTAGCATCCCTCGTTGGTTGGCCTTTCTGGAGCTTTTGCTTTGTTGTAGTTTCCTCCTCTAGAGATGCCCTTCTTCCTCATGAGAAAGTTTCTGAATTCTTTGGTAATCATGGCCATCTCATCTTCCTCCAAATCTACTCCCTCAGTGATTCTCAGTTCTAGACTCCTCTCCTTCTTTGGACCATCCATCTTCATTGTCTGCCTTCTGAGTTCATAGGCAGTGAGGTTTCCAATCAGCTCATCCAATCTCAGGGTTGCCATATTTTTGGATTCCTGGATAGCAGTGATTTTGCTTTCCCAGGAAATTGGCAAGACCCTTGTCAGGATCTTCTCAACCCTGTCCTCTTCAAGAATGACTCTTCCAAGAGACTTTAGTTCATTAGTCAAGGTTGTGAACCTTGTGTACATCTCTTGGATAGTCTCTCCTTCTTTCATAGTGAAGTTTTCATACTGAGAGTATAGTAGAGTACCTCTTGACCTTTTTACCTGAGGTGTTCCTTCATGGGCTACTTGCAAGGTATCCCAGATCTCTTTGGCAGTGATGCAACTTTGGATTCTGCTATACTCATCTGGACCTAGTCCACACACTAGCCACTTTTTGGCCTTTGCATTCTTCTCCCATTTCTTCAGATCCTCAGCAGTGCAGTCAGCTCTAGTCTTTGGTACATCTACACCTTCAGCAGTCTTCTTCATGGTAGCTAGAGGACCATCAGTGACTATTTCCTAGAGTTCATAGTCTTCTCCAATCAGGTGGTCCTTCATCCTGTTCTTCCACCAGGAGTAATACTGGCCGTTAAAGAGTGGTGGCCTTACAGTTGATTGACCCTCCCGGTTTCCAGGTGGTGCACTCATTTTGATCTTTTCCAAGGTGTTAACCTTTTCAAGGATAACCTGCTCTGATACAATTGATGTTTTACACTTCAATACCACACAAGAAGGGGGGTTGATTTGTGTGGTGTCTAATTTTTCGAGTGCTGTCTTAGTAGAAGAACCTGGTTCTTCTTGGTGTTCCAACTTCTGCTGTTGCGGAATAATAAATGCAGTAAACTAAAAACACATAGATTTTACGTGGAAAACAACTGGCTCAAAAGGTGAAAAAACCACGACCTACTCCTCAGTAGGATTTTCTCAAACTCTTCACTAAAAACTCTGAGCCAAACGGACTTACAAAATAAACTCTTTTGTAATCCTAGGACTAACTCTAATCCCTTCGTAGTAACTAGCCTCTAGCTAATTTCTACAAGCTTCAAGTTAACTCTAACTTGAACAATGTGTACCTATTACAATTGCTTCTATGAAAGCTGGAAAGATACAATATTAAATCACCTACTACAACCAACTAGACTCAATGACAAACAGATGGAACTCGTTCTTCTAGCTGGTCTATAGCCTTTGTATCGCACAGTAATTCTGCTTGCAAAATCTCTGGGAATTTTGCTTTCAGATCTTGATTCACTTCTGTACTTGTGCGTTCGTTATTCAAGCATGAATACTTCAATTATTTATAGAGTCAGTCGTTGAGTTTGTCGGTCAGTTCTGTTACAACTCTTCCTGGGTGAAAGAGTTCGTATTAAACTCAACTTCCTTCCTTTGTTACTTTCCTTGCTGATTTCAACTTCATCTTCTTATCCATTTGCAACCTTTTCGCATTAGGAGACAATCTCTTGGTTCATTGATATTTCACAAACACGTTTATCTCCTATGCATATACTGTTCATGTGCCAACGCGTCAAGTCAAGTATGTGTGCTCTGATGGACCCGGTTCAACTAGTCAGACATTTGTCAATCTTCAAAACTATGCAGTGACTTGGGTCAACACTGCTTTTGAGGACGCTCGTGCGAAGGCGCGCCTGGCTCGCCTCGCCTGTGGTTATGATCCCACGTCACCGGAGGCCGATGAAGGTGCTGTAGTTGAGGACGAGCCCTCTTCAGATGGGGATGATGGCGGAGACGAGGCGGAATGAAGACTTGTAGCTTTTTGGTATTTTATTACTTTTTTTTGGAAGGCCGATTTTGGCCCGTTGTAAGATGTCTGGTGTAAATGATGAATAAGATTTCACTTTTGGTTGTATGTCCTTTCTACCATTTTTGAAAGATCTTCAGTCTTTTTCACGTTTAGTCCCTATCCAATACGGGAGTTTGATGGGGCCGACTCATGATTTTATTCGAGCGAGGTCGAATGTTGAATAATTCGAGCGAGGTCGAATGTTGAATGATTCGAGCGAGGTCGCATGTTGAATGATTCGAGCGAGGTCGAATGTTGAATGATTCGAGCGAGGTCTAATGTTAAATAATTCGAGCGAGTTTGAATGTTGAATGATTCGAGCGAGGTCGAATGTTGAATGGTTCGAGCGAAGTCGAATGTTGAATAATTCGAGCGAGGTCGAATGTTGAATAATTTGAGCGAGGTTAAATGTTGAATTGGCGACTTGAGCATGGTCGAATACTTCGCGACTTGAGCAAGGTCGAGTTTAATTTTAGCGACTCGTGGAGTGGCGTAAGAGCATCATGCGCTACCTTGCCCTTTATTGGCGTTTCATGCATGCACGTGCAACTGGGTGAGTTCCCGTCTATATAGTCCCTTTATCGCTCAGCCTGGAGAGGCCGTCGACGGGGTAGGTGATGAATTAGTTGCTCAGAGATTCGCATGTGATGACGTATACGGTCGGGCTAGTGGGTGTTACACACCTGTGGTGAACACATGGGCGAGCTGTCGGTACCCATGTTTTACCTGCGTTGGGACGTCTTCGGGTTTGCCGTACAGTCCCTCGCTTACGGAGATTGTTTCTTAGCGTAGCCGGTCCGCTTTGAGCCATTTATATGTTATTCGTACTATGGTGTGTGAGGTTTTCCTCGGCTTGCCCGCTGCTGTTGGGGGGAATATGGAGTTGTTGTCGGCTAGCTTTTTACTCGCGCACTCGTGGCTTGCGTTCCTGCTCTTCGTTTCTCGCCTTTTCTGTAAAGGGAACAACGAGTTAAAGGTATAAAGAGTCATTTGTTACCTTGATTGGCTGGTTAGCTGATGAATGAGGGGAGTTTCTTCATCTTTCCTTCGCCGGTTGCAACCTTTAGATCTGGTGTCAGCTTCATATCTCGCCTCGTCGTTATTGGAGTTTGAGTATTCCGTGGGTGGATGGTTCGCTCCACCCGTTAGGTCCTCGAGTTCAAGTCCCGGTTCATTTTAGTCCTGGATGAGCCAAGATGACAGTAACACAAGTTGTACCACGAGCGCACAAATAGAGAGAACTTTAACAATGAGTTATACAACAAGAGTTGTCCCTTATAGTAAGATTACTGCGTGCGGGGTGATAACCTAGAAATTCTATCACGAGTGTGTTTGATGTATGATCCATAACCCCACTACGACGGCTCACGCTTTCGGCACGCCAGGGTTGCTATCATGATGTGGCGTAGGCGTCACGTACAAGCCGGGAATGGCTTCGATTTCGTGTGAGGATTTCATTCTTGGTTGTCTTGGTGGATCCAGAGGGAACTAAGGCTTTGGCTAGGAAATCCCCATAGACGACGCCAAATTGTTTTACCAATATAGTATTAACCTTTCCTTAAACCGAATTAATACGTAGAATGAGGGGTAAATCCTAACCAAGGGTAATAATCTCTAGATCAAGGGTACATTGAATGAGATCAATAAAAAATATGAAAGTTTGTGAAATTTATGAGATTGTAGAAAGTATTTTGTGTGAGGAAAATGAACAAATGCCCTTACAACCATACTGTGATTCATGGTAAAAGAGAGTAAAAGAAAAGTAGCGTTAATAACGGTCGAAAGAATCTTTATTCATTTCATGATAGAGGTTACAAAGATTTAGAACAAGGTTATAAACTTTCCCTCAGGTTTCCCCGAGATTCCCTATGCGATGTTCTGAGAAAAGAGGAAGATGAAGAAGTCCCCCTCCATCATTCTCCTTTCCTACATGTATACTAGATATTTCCCTTTACCATGTGGTTCTTAACCAGTGTATCATAGTCTTCCATGGCACTTCGGATCGACCCCCCCCCCCCCCCCCCGC
>ML252943.1:27264-60472 GCA_005239495.1 Nicotiana undulata | reverse complement strand
TCCCCCCCCCCCCCCCCCCCTAGACGTCATAACATACATTACACCGTAAAGGCTCTACGGCGAATCGCCCTCCTCCATGGCCGCTATATTCGCCGTTACGGCGTCTTGTGTGCACAATCACGACTTTACCGCTTTCTTACCATCCACTTTAGGGGTCGTTCTCATATGGTCAGATTTTGACCCATACAGTTAGTCCCTCTGCCTATCGTGGTCGCCCTTGGACGAGCACGGTGGGCGGACCTTGTCAATTCCAGCACAGAAATTTGAGCATTTTGGACGAGGAGAGAGCATTTCTCTGAGGGGTGATGATGTGATGTTCTGAAAGAGTCGTCAGACCAGTGTGTCAGTTGCATTAACATTAAATTCGTCAGGTTTCATTATGGCACACGTTCGTTGAGCGTCATATCGTTTCCCGTGCCTCCCATTACTTTTTTTGAAAAAGGCGGTGCTTCATTTCTTCAAACTGGTATCTTTATGTTTATATAAATAAGAGACTCTCATTGAATATAGCATTGCTCAAATCGTTCTCAAGAAGATCTCTGAAAACACTTGTTCTCCTCTCTCAGTTCATATTTCTCAAAGCGCCGTCGATCCTTGCAACCGTTAATCTTCTTCCTTTGTACCCACGATCTGTGTAACTATTTGAAGCAATGGCCAACACTTCTAACCCTGACCAAGTCACCGGAGCTCCGGTGCCGGAAAATGTTGTGCTTTCCCTTGAAGAGGGAGCGAGTTTGGCGGAGTACGAAAGTTTACCGTTCCCTTTAGAGGTCGTTTTCATACGGTCAGATTTCGACCCATACAACCAATTGTCTTTGAATTGAAAATAGTCTAAGAAAATTGAAACATTGTTTTTTCTTATTAAAAGAAATTTCGTAACAAATAAAAGGTTAGGGGATAATCCAAGCAACCAAACAGATTATAAGGCCACTTGTCTCGTCCCGCCAGTTCATATACGTTAAGAACTTCAAAAATTAAATTAACAAAAACCAAAAAGTGATGAAACTAACGGAAAACAAAATCTAAATTGCATAATTACTCCTTATTATTCTACAAATGAATCATCAAACCTCACAATCCTTTGGTTCTCAGTCACATTTCTACGTATCACTTCTCCAAGACATCCTGAAAACAAAAAAACCATTTGCCATAAAGTTAATCCATGGCAGTATAATCAAATCCGGCCTCCATTTAGGCGTTTTCCTTATGAATAATCTCATCAATGGTTATGCAAAAACTGGGTTTTTATCATATGCTCGTAAAGTGTTTGATGAAATGCCTGTGAGAGATACTTCTTCTTGGAACACACTTTTATCGGGGTATTCCAAACAAGGTTTGGTTAACGAAGCATCTTCAATATTTAAGGAAATGCCTTATCGTGATTCTGTTTCGTGGACTACTATGATTGTTGGGTACAATTTGGTTGGTCGTTTTCAGGTTGCAATTCAGATGTTTCTTGAGATGGTTGCTTCTGATGTTTTGCCGACCCAGTACACGTTTACAAGTGTTCTTGCTTCTTGTGCTGCAATTAGAGCACTATACGAGGGCCAGAAAGTTCACTCCTTTGTTGTTAAATTTGGGTTGAGTAGTCATGTTTCCGTGGCAAATTCTCTGTTGAATATGTATGCCAAGTCAGGTGATGCAAATGCAGCTCGAAATGTTTTTGACAGGATAGTTGTGAAGAACACCTCAAGCTGGAATGCGTTGATCTCGTTGCATATGCAGGCTGGTCGGGTGGATTTAGCACTGTCACAATTTGAGCAAATGCAGGAGCATGACATAGTTTCGTGGAATTCAATGGTTACGGGCTATAATCAGCACGGCTTTGACGTTCTAGCTCTTAATATGTTTTCTAGAATGCTTAAAGAATCTTCACTGGGACCTGATAGATATACTTTAGCTAGTGCTTTATCAGCTTGTGCTAATCTTGGGGAGTTAAATGTAGGAAAACAAATCCATGCTCATCTTATCAGAACTGAATTTGACACGTCAGGAGCTGTTGGGAATTCATTGATTTGCATGTATTCCCGATGCGGCGGTGTAGACTTTGCTCGAAAAATTTTGGAGAAAAATAGAGAGTCCAGTCTAAACATCATTGCATTTACTGCACTACTAGATGGGTACGTAAAGCTTGGTAATATAAGTCCAGCAAGGAAGATCTTTGACTCATTGAAGGACCGTGATGTGGTTGTCTGGACAGCCATGATTGTTGGTTACGTTCAAAATGGCCTTAATGATGATGCAATGGAACTCTTCAGGTCAATGGTTAAAGAAGGGCCAGACCCCAATAATTATACTCTAGCAGCAATGTTGAGTGTCTGTTCAAGCGTGGCATCCTTAAATCATGGTAAGCAAATCCATTCAGCAGCCATTAAGTCAGGGGAAGCATTATCAGTTTCTGTCAGCAATGCCCTGATAACTATGTATGCCAAGGCTGGAAATATCAGCTGTGCAAGGAGAGTATTTGATTTGATACGCCTGAACAGAGACACGGTCTCTTGGACTTCCATGATCTTGGCTTTAGCTCAGCATGGACTTGGAGCTGAAGCCATACAATTGTTTGAGGATATGCTTGCACTTGAAATGAAGCCTGATCATATCACGTATGTTGGTGTTCTTACTGCTTGCACACATGTAGGATTGGTCGCTCAAGGTCGTAAATATTACAAGATGATGAAAGAGATGCACAGTATTGAACCCACCTCCAGCCACTGTGCTTGCATGATTGACCTCTTTGGTCGTGCTGGGTTGCTAGAAGAAGCACAAGATTTCATAGAGAAGATGCCAATCGAACCAGATGTGATTGCATGGGGTTCACTTTTAGCATCTTGTAGGGTTCACAAAAAGGTGGAGCTAGCAAAAGTTGCAGCCGACAGATTGCTTTCAATTGATCCTGAAAATAGTGGGGCCTACTCAGCACTTGCTAATGTGTATTCTGCTTGTGGAATATGGGAGGAAGCTGCCAAGATCAGAAAATCAATGAAAGATAGACAGGTCAAGAAAGAACAAGGATTTAGCTGGATTCAATTAAAAAACATAGTTCATGTCTTTGGGGTGGATGATGGGCTTCATCCGCAGCGAGATGCTATTTACAAGACAATGGAAAAAATCTGGGAAGATATAAAAAAGATGGGATTCATTCCAGACACTGAGTCAGTGCTGCATGATCTTGATTATGAGGTGAAAGAGCAGATTCTTAGACATCACAGTGAGAAGCTTGCAATTGCATTTGGGTTAATAAATACCCCGGACAACACTACTTTAAGGATCATGAAGAACCTTAGAGTTTGTAATGACTGTCACTCAGCAATCAAATTCATCTCCAAGCTTGTAGGGCGAGAAATTATTGTTAGGGATGCCACTCGTTTTCACCACTTTAAAGGAGGTTTCTGCTCTTGTCGTGACTACTGGTAGGTCTCGAACCATATTTTATCTAGAATTCCACATCAGAGCTGCTGAAGAAAAGTTAAAGAAAAAATCTCCAATGCCGGATGCTACAAAAAAAGAAAGAAAAAGGGAATATGAGTTTGAGCGATTCATACATAAAGGTAAACATTACTCTGAAGTATGCCTTCACTGATGGTATTGTTGTACAGCTTTGCCATCTTGTAAGTTGCTCCATAGAATGGGCTTTTAGCTATACTGTTGAATGATTCATGAGGTCTGGCCTCTAATGATCAAAAGACCTGCTCATGGTCAAAGTAATGTATCGAAGATAGACCCTGATGGCTTAGTTTTTACTAAAACAAATTGGTCAGGTAAAGTGGCTATCCAGTTATAGCATTTGAACAAAAGACTGTATCTTGAGCAGTATTTTGTTAATTTTCTGAAACTGTAACAGACATTTATGTCTTCTGCACTAGCAATTTTATAAATTTTACATATATAAAGTATTTGATAGCTTCTAAAATAAATTTAAAAAAAAACGAGATATTTTTGTTTGTTCATCATTGACAGACTCAAATGGCAGTAATGGTATTGAGGAAGCACTGGTTCTGTAGGATTCTACACAGCTAATCTATTGGATGAACTTCTCTCCCTCCCTCATCTCTCGGTACACTGAGTCAGGTACGTATGCAAACTGAATGCATCTACAGTTTATCCTGTTCCATAATTAATATCATTTTATAGAAATCACCTCATTTGGAGCCAAACCTGCAACTTTGCCTCATTTAGGAAATGTTCTTCTGGCTTCCTCACAGATTTTGAAATGCTTTTAGTTGGTTATTTTTCCTTTCTCTTTTGCCATTAAAAACACCAGACTGCTCGTTGTAACCCTAAAACACGGCGTTAGCGGGGTTGGGCTCCCCCTGCAGAAATACAACAAACATGGGACAGCCGGGAACGATGACCCTTCTCAAGCCTGAGGCCTAAGTTGGACTTTCTCTTTCTGCTACTTGCCACTCCGAAGTTTAGGAGGTCTGCACTGTTATCACTTGTAGTGGCATCTTCTCCCTTGCAAGGCTTATAATTGGTTCCTTACTAACAATTCTCAAGCTGGATTAGCAAGGCCTTAAAAGATGAAATAAGACGGAAGCTATTTTCCATGAGAAGTCTTTATTTACTGACTTCCTAAATATGACCAAAATCCCATTTCTTCTGGTAAACAATTTAAACAACCATGCCAAAGTGTTGCATACAATCAAGCTCATTATCTGATGTTGTCACTGCAGACGCAGAATACATGATTCCACTTTGCTGTTGCTCTAGTTTGTGGCTACATGCAGTGGTGGAGCAGGTCACATTTCTAGATGGATTTTCTGACATTTGTCTCATAGTGAGGTAAATTCATCTCTAATAAATGTCACATTTAATAACTGATGGATTTTCTCATGCATCGACTGAAGTGATTCAAATTATGGAAAGTGATGTAAGAAGCATTTTGTATTTATTAGTGTTTGCAATCATACTGAAATGGATGGTGAATCAATAGTGTCGACCAAGTTTGAAGAAACTCGATTCACACTTGTAAGTACTTTGCCTATAGGATTATGGTGTGGTTACATGCCTTGCCTGTTAGCAAAAGGTCGAGATATCAACATATGTACTTTTGCTTATTTCAATACTAGCGTTGGATCCTGATTCTCACAGAAGCCTTGAGATGTTCAAAGACCATATGATACTCTATCTTTTTCCACATTCATTGAACCATGTCAACTGTCAACAATGCTCAGACTATATTTATGTTTGTTTCTCTATATGATGCTCTCCTATTCTTTTCCCTTGTGAATTTGTGTGTGTTTGCTGTCCTTGCTCCATCCTTGTCTTTTGTACCTTTCCATTGTAAATGCTACTATTTATATACTGTTGTGTTCTTTCTCTCGGTGTCGCTCTTGCTTATGCTGCACAGATTTTTCATAGGTTCTCACTACAGGCATAGTTGATGGCATGTTGGTGGTGGTGGAGGATCTCAAAAGTTGACTTTTTCTAGTTGTTTTCTCAGTGAAAATGTCATTTTCGCTATACTGCATCCAAAACTGCTTTCTTCTTCACCTTACTAGCTGATCATTGTTGGTCTTGAAACTCTCCGAAGCAAACAGTGTGGTCCCAGCAAAACTTTCAACAAGTTTAACGGACTTCTGTCAGATAAGACTGGCATGGTAGATCTGCTCATTTTGGACGGATACAAAGCGGTGCTCTGGCACCAAAAAGATTCCAGTTTTTTCTTTCTTAAAAGTTCAGATTTCTTGTAGTTTAGAGGAAAATTGTAGATGATAACCATGATGTAAATAGGCTATTGGAAACATGGCATGAAACTGGGTGAGGAATGACTCTGTTATTGGTAAGAACTTGAGATATTTCCATATTCGTTCCATTTATCAAGCAAAACCCCTTTTTGTGATCTCATTGTTGGTCTTCGCATTCATTTATCGTGCTATATTGCTCTTTAGTTTTTGTGCTCAATTACTCTTAACATGATTGTTTTTTGACATATATAATGGTCTTTGTGGTTCGGATCTTTGACTGAGTCAGAGTTTGGCTATTTCACTGTTAAAGTGTACCATTGTGGGGCCTTAGTTCCAAGAGTCTAGAGGAATTCTATATATTCTCTGACTTTGTAGATGGTAAAGATCTTAAAAGCCGCAGTTGGAAAAAAAATGGTCAGAACAACTTGGCTAAGAAATGGGAGTTGATTATTCTTCGGCACAATCATATTGAAGACTTGTACATTTCCAATCTTATTAAAGACTTTTTTGAGGCAATAGGCTAATACTTTGCAACATTGAGGCTGGGTTGCGGAGATGCAGAATTACAGATTGTTTTTGGGCCCTCGAACATTTTCAATGGTGTTGGCAGTTTTATCTCTTTGGATTTTCGACATGCAAATCTCAATCTGAGAATTCGATCGGGAATGACATGAATAAACTTGCTTTCAGGAAATGATATTTGATTGTAATGAGATCCAGGGATTCAGACTATGGCGGGTCAGAAGATCAAGTATAGGCAACAAAGATATCAATCCTGAAGGCAGACGTCAAATATCATGATAGGTGATTGATGGTTGGAGGTCCGACTGAAGGCAGGTATAATCATCAGCTGCAGTTTGTTTTTGTTATGTTTTTTTGTGGGGAGAAATAAAGTAGAATTTAAATAGGTATAAGTATCAGCTGCAGTGTCTTTTCTGGGCAATTTTATTTTATGTGATTTTAGGTCTATCTCGTCCATTTAAACACCTCCGGTCACCATATGTCACACCTACAATGCAATGCATCTAGAGGTTGTTGTATGACCTCTCTAAATCATCACAAACAATCTTCTCTTATTTTATCCTTCATGGGTGCTACTTACATGTTTTGACGAATGTGATATTTTTAATGTTGTGTAACGTGACTGCATATCCATCCTAAAATCAGCATTTATGCTCTACCCATCTGGTGTATATGTTGGACCCGCAACATTCACTCCCGTATAATATTGTCGTTACTACTGTTCTATGGGACTAGCCGGAACTAGCCTTGCACTGGTAGGTAAATCCTCCTATTAAATAATACTCCTGCCGCATTTTCCATTTCAGCCATCCTATTTTGATTTTATGGGTAATATCTTCATCAATCATACGGTTCTCTTGGAACATCGAGCCTAGATCTCTGAATTGTTTATGTTTAGGCACCGCAATCCCCTCTAGTGTCATCTCAACTTCACTTTTTATTTTTTGGTTAAAATGTACATTTAGTTGGACTTCTACGTATTCTAAAACCTTTTCTCTCAAAAGTGCTTCTCCGTAGTTCAAGCTTTTAGTTGATACCCTAGCAATTTTTGCCAGTTAACAAATTTGTCTGGAAATGATTGTTAGTTAGCTCATCCATAAGTAGGGTAACCAAGTACGGGCTCAATATCGATATGTAGTATGAAACCACAGTTATGAGAAACTCTTTTCTATATCCTACTAGCGTCGACGGTTCTTTTCAGCCAATTATTTTAATTTTGTCCTCGTATAATTAACTTATTTGCATTTTTAATGTTCCTTTCTCGATTGCTAAATATAATTGATTAAGAAAGACTTTTAGCTTATGTGTATTGATGTGTATATTTTTCTACACTATCATATTAAACTAATTTACAACAACCTATTCAGAGTGAGTCTTAACATATTAACATGAAATATGGAGTAAATAATTTACTATAATAAGTTAAAATATTGAGATACAGTAAAACTTCAAATCAAAAGCATTTAACTTTGGTTAACTTCAGAAATTGAAATCACTTTTGAGTTAATTGAATGTTAAAATTATTTAACAGGTACCAAAAATTGGAATAATGCAACAACTCAAGTATTAAAGTTCTATTTTTTCTAACTTTAAGTTTAAGCGATCTATCATAAAAAGCATCAAATGTTGTGGTGGAGTTGTAACTACTCCTCCATCCTTAATCAGAGGTCTCGAGTTCGAGCCATGGGAGTGTAGTTGCCTTTGGTAGGTGTTAAATGGACCTTGGGCATGATAAATGGACCTTGGGCATAACTCAACCCCAAAAGCTAGCTTTTGGGGTTGAGTTAGGCCCAAGGTCCATTTATCATGGTATGAGAGCCAGGCCCATCCCAATTATTGTTACCGATATTGGGCCCCCATTTATGTTGTCCACGCTCCAGTTTGCAGGCCTGAGCGTGAGGGGGGTGTTGAGTTGTCCCACATCGGAGGGATTTGAGGTCCTTGGTCTCCTTATATGGTCTTGGGCAATCCTCACCTCATAAGCTAGCTTTTGGGGTTGAGTTAGGCCCAAGGTCCATTTATCATGGTATGAGAGCCAGGCCCATCCCAATTATTGTTACCGATATTGGGCCCCCATTTATGTTGTCCACGCTCCAGTTTGCAGGCCTGAGCGTGAGGGGGTGTTGAGTTGTCCCACATCGGAGTGATTTGAGGTCCTTGGTCTCCTTATATGGTCTTGGGCAATCTTCACCTCATAAGCTAGCTTTTGGGGTTCAGTTAGGCTCAAGGTCCATTTATCAGTAGGGAGCAGTGGCGAAGCCACACTTTGGTTTGACCACTCTTTGGCGAAACATTACACTGCGTATATAGGTAAAATATCAAATTTTAGAGGTATATAACATATATTGAACACCCTTTGTCAGGAAATCTTTTTACTTCTTTCAAGTTTGAACACCTTTGAAGAATTACCGGTTTCGCCACTGGTAGGGAGCCCTTTATCCCACCAAAATAGGACTTTCCTGTGCGAATCCCGATTAGCCTGGTCCTAAAGCGGGTACCAAACACTGGGTGAGAAACTAAACAAAATCTATCATACAAAATCGATTACAATATCAGTGTTTAAAAATTAAACCCAAAGGAGTAAACCAATCTCTTAAAATTGTAAAGTAGTATTCTCTCTATATTAAAGTTTAAGAGGTAAGTTTGAAACTTCTCAAATTTCTCATATAATTGTACTCCATTATTTTCCTTTTCTGTTGCTTTCCTGATCGCTAAATCTACTTGATTAAGAAAGTCGTTTAACTTTTGTGTATTTACGTATATATTTGCCTAGACTACCAGATTGAATTGACTTATAACAACCAGTTTAAAGTAAGTGTAATATTCTTACATGAAATATAGACTGAATAATTTTCTATAACAGGTTAAGTTACACGGATACGATAAATTTCCAAAACAAGAGGAATGCTTGCAAGTATAGAGTCAGCTGATACCATAGATTACCAAAGAACTGACTTGCTTTATAACTGCAACATCTATAAATTCAGTTGTTTTATGAGAGAACCAACAAGCTCTGCAGCTCTGGAATGAGAACCAGAAAAGTGACAAAGTGGTCAAAGAAGATGGGTGGTGTGAAGAAATGGGTCGAAAACTTGAAGAGGAAGAAGACAATTAGAATAAGAAGAAGAGCAGTGATGAAACAGTTGGGAAAGAAGGTGGTGAACAGGAGGGTGAAAGGAAGAAGAAAGAGAAGAAAACTGACAAAAAGAGTAAGAAGGGTAGTGGTTATGTTACCATGGAGAAGAAGAAGAAGAAGAAGAAGAATTGAGCAAAGAAGAAGTGAATTACAGGCCATAATTAGAAGGTAAATACAAAGTATATTTTAGTTAAGTCATTTACTCGATATTCCTTGGATCTTTGTGATTGGTAATTGACATGTTTGTTCTTCCTTTTTTATATGCAGGGGCAGAGCTGAATGTTCAACAACATGGAGAGAACTAGTGTATGAAGACAATAATGCTGATATGGAGAGATGGCTTCCTTCTGCATTCTTCCTCACCAAAGCAAGTGTCTTTATAAGTATTTGATAGTGCATAAGTACTAAGCAATTCTTGAATGTTATGTTGAGTTGATATCGATTATTATATCATTTATGAATCCAATAAATTTATCATATAGCGCGCAAATGGTGGTGTATTGGTTTTTATGTATCTTTAGTTTAACTGTTCTATTGACCATTTGCGATAAAGTTTGTGTAGACTAATTAGTTTTATAACGTACATTCATATTCCCAGAATCCACTGTAATTTGAGATAGACCCTCAGTTTTATAACGATCAACTTTGGGAGAATTTCGAAGACTTCCCTTCATTAGGTTCTGGCTAAGTTGGCATATATGGACCAAGATCTGATTTTCTTTTTTCATTGTATAATTCTGAGGAAAATTAAGGACTGCAGTTTTTTTCAGAACTGTATTGCTAGAGTATTAGATATTCCATTCTGAATCTGCAGATATGTTATTAAATTGAGCTTTGCTCAAAGGTACGTTGTTTTGTTTTTTTCTCATGAAAAGAACCTATTGCTATTCTAAGTGGAGTTCTTTTTATTTTTTTATTTTTTATGCCTAGATATGTACATGTTTTGGATGCATAAGCAAATTAAGGGTGACTGCTTGGACCAGAAGTCTCGAGTTCGAGCCCCTAGGTATGGAGTCATCTTTATTAGGGAGCGCTTTACTTCCCAGTATGGGACTTTCCGGCGCGAATACGGATTAGTCGGGTCCCAATGTGGGTACCGTATACCGGGTGAGAAATAAAAAAAAAAGAGTGACTGCTTGCACCTTTCTTCCTTTAGTACCATGAAGCTCCTTCTATACAAATGTACTTGTATCACAAGAGTATAGAGAATGAAGAAATGTACATAACAAAGTTTTAATAATATGATCGATAGTTGAAATCAACAGAAGATAGATCCCAAAAATTAAGTGAAATAGAGCATATCCATATGATCGGTAATTCTTTTTTTGGTTTCTCACTCGGTGTTTGGTTCATATGATCGATAATTGATATACTGTGAGTCAGTTTCCGTAGCTAAATCTAACTGATTAAGAAAGTCAATCAACTTCGATGTATAGATAAATTTCGACATCCTCATATTAAGTTTATCTACAACTACCTATTTAGAGCAAGTATAATATGCTAACATAAAGTATAGAGAATATAATCTACTACTGCTAAAAGATTAAATTACAGTAATATCACAGATTTACAACAAGCTGCCCGGATTAAGTCTAATATGTTACTAACATACTAAAATATAGTTCTTAAATAATCTACAATAATATTTTAAGTTACATTAGAGTGACTGATGGAGTATATTAATATAGTAACTAGAGAAACAGTATGTAGTACACGTGTAACAATTTTTGAATATTATTGGTTAAATTTCATAAATGGTTACATGTAACTATGAATTTTTTTTTTTTTTTACGAAAGTCGTATAACTTTGTTTTCCCACACAAAAATTATAAATTTTTTACAACTCACACAAAATCAAAGTGACCGGAAAATACAACTTTTCAGTAGTATTTTCTTATCCCACGATTTTTTTTGTTTTTTATTTTCAGTCTAATAAGTAATAATTCAATTAAAATAGGAATGACCCAACCCGACCCAGAATCCATATATATAAATTAAAATGATAATAAAAGTGAATCTTTCAAAACACAATACGTTTATCTTTTATTTTCTTTTGAAAAATTTCATTCAAATTGATAGTATTTTTATTTCAAGTGCTCACTAATTATACCTTTATTTCTTTCCTTTTGTCAGAATCTCATGCATTCAAATTAAGTTTTTTGTGGGGGAAGGATTCACTTTTATTATTTTAGTTTATGTATATAGGTATTGGCTAGGTTGGATGGATATTCCTATTTTAAGGAAAAAATATAAAAATAACTGGTACCGAAACTAATTGCATCCGCTAGCAAAAAAAAAATAGAATATACATATATATATATATATATATATATATATATATATATATATATTTGGAAGCGGCTAAAAATATGTATTTCTCCTATTTTAATTGGATTATTATTTACAAAACTAAAAATTAAAAAACGTGGAATAAGAAAATACTATCGAAAAATTATATTTTTCGGTCACTATGATTTGTGTGTTTGTTAGTGAAAGTTTTATGATTTTTGTGTGAGAAAATACAATTATATGACTTTGGTGAAAAAAAACCATAGCTATATGACTATTTGTGAAATTTACCCAATATTATCTCGTGCTAATAATAGATACTAATATATCATTCCTGAATTCAAGCGTACGGAGGGGACCTCAGTTGGTCTTCTGGTTAATCAATTAGTCTTGATATTGGTTTTTTCGGCATTGACAATCTCGTCCAGCATACAGAGGGGACCTTAATTGGCGAATAATAACTATACGAACATCAATTGCTTAGCCTTACGTTACCCTTCCATGAAATCTGATGGAAGGCTTAATTTCATTTCTGCTGATGTTCACCTGATGCCTCTTTCTCTCTTCTTTTCCTTCTGTTTTATCTCTTTACTTATATCATCATTAACCATGAAGCCGAATCATTATGTTATCATTACTCCCGTCATTATGCTCCCACTTTGGATCTCTTCATTTTCTTCTCTATTTTATTTAATTTTGCTCCAAATCTCTTTATTTTTATACTATTTACTTTTATACAGTTAAATATAATATTAAGCATAAAGTACTATAATTAATACTCAAAAGACAGTTAAAAGTACTAGAATATGAGGCAACAAAACAATGGCCGAACATCAACCAGAATTAGTCAAACTTGAAGAAAAAGAAAAAAAAAATCATTAAAAGATTATTGCATATTCATGTGCTTGTTACAATTTAGTTAGACACATGTAATGGACTAATCCTTTAATTACAACTAGATCTGGCTCTACTAGCTAATTCCATATCCTAAAGGATTATGTTTGTTGTTTGTTTATTTGCCACCTGCACCCTTACTGAGACCCGACTAAAAGACTATGAATGTTTGTGCTTTGGAAGATGACCTTGTCCAGGGGATGGAACTGATCTGAAACTCTGATAAATTCTGTCACTTTCAACAATATTGTTACCCTCAAGAACACTATGATCTGTTTCTGTAATAGCCATCTTCCTTGCATCTATGGATATTAAATTTGCATAACTCAACAATGTAAGAAAAATGAGCAAAAGGAAAAGGTTTCTCATACTTAACTTTTTCTTTTTGCAATTTCAAGAATTGGAAAAGCTTTGACTACAAGTATTGAGAATGGGATGATTGTTTTAGGATCCATGCCTTTTATAACAGGGGAATGCATAGATTCTTCAATGAATCAACTCTCACAAACCTACCAAAATATACACAAAATCTTTTGGAGATTTACATAGAGTAGCTAAGCTAATAATTGTCTATTCATTTGGTAAACACTTAAATGTTTATAAGCTAAAATCAACTAACAACCATAAGATCGTCATTTCCAACTTATAATCTTTCATTTTATAAGCATCTTTAGTTTGACCAATTTTTTAACTATCTTATTCTTAATATTTATTTAATTCTAAATATCACGACTTCAATCTCCCACCGTAGGATGTCGTGATGACACCTAGTCTCTAAGACAAGGTAAGCCTAACGTGCATGTAGAAATAGCGGAAATAACAATAGAACTTCAATTTTAAACCATCTAGCTAGCATAATAGAACTCAACAATATCGCTGACAATAACTTCCAAAATCTGGTGAGACTGTGTCATAAGCTATACACGAATATACTGTAAAATTCCTAACACATCACCGTCTAAATAAAGAGTAAGCAGTAGAAAAACAAGGACAGAGGATGACTTTGAGGCCTGCGAACGTTGGGCAGGTATACCTTGAAGTCTCCGAACTGAATATTCTACTCACTGGTGTTTAGCCTGGGTCGAGGTATCTGGATTTGCACATCAAATACTATCACGCCATCCTATGGTAGGAGATTGGGGCCGTGACACTAAAAGTACCTTTCGATGATAAAACCCCTAACTTTCTCTCCACTTCATTGCTGCCGTTCTTCTTCTTTCCTATAAATATAACTCTAAATTTATAGAAAAAGAGTATTTTAGTTATTTTAATCAAAGAACAGTTTAACAGTATTTTTTAACCAAAAGCATCAATTATTTATTAGTACGTGCTTTAGCACTTTAATCAAAAAATGTAACTGCTTATATAATAAATGTTTCTATACTTAAAGTTTATCAACTATTTATCATAAGTTAAGGGGAGAAATTCAAAAATAGTCAGATTTACAAGTGGTTATTCAAAAATAGCCACAATTTAAAAAGTAATCAAAATTTAGCCATTTTTCATGAAAAGATAAATCTGAACGAAAACACTATTCAAAATACGGAAAATACGCCCATAATATACTGGAATCCAATTTAATATACTGGAACTCAAGTATAATATATCGGTCCAGCAAAATATATTGGAAGTTCATATGCAGGCGCTCCAATCTCCAGTATATGATGCTGGAACTTCATACACAACTGTGCACCGATCTCCAATATATTATGCTGGAACTTTTCGTGTTACAGCATAATAATGACTATTTCTCAATGACTTTGCAAACGCTGGCTATTTTTGAATGACCAGTTCGAAAACTAGCTAGCCCGTCCTATTTTTACTAATTTAAGCTAACCCAAACTGGCTCAATATCTTATTAGGCTTTCGTAAGTATGTTGAACGTATATTTTAGTTGTTGCAACAAATAAAATGACTATTGCATTTTCATAATTTGGATGACCGTTTAAGTAATTAACTTCTGGAGTTTACAACGTCCAAGTTATCAATTCTGCTATACTATTGAATAGTGTTTTACATTTTATGAAAATTCTCTAAATCAAAACCTTCTTAGTTCATAAAGAAATTGGATACACAAAAGCACAGAATGAGGGTTATCCACACAAAAAGGTATACAAGCAAGTATTTCCTTAATTTTGACTGCAGGTTAAATGGACTCTTTTTGTTAGTACGTATTTGCAAATCTCTAGAAAAGGAGGATCTATTTATAGAGAAAATGAAAGACACGAAATAAGCTGAAAAAAGAGTTTTCTATGAAACATAAATTCCACATGTCAAAAATATGAAATTAACTCTGATAGATAATTGTAACATCATTGTCATTTAGAATCAAAGATGGGCACATTGAATTTCATTCATTTAGAATCAACAAAATAAAATTACATAGCTAATAAGGTTTGCACATTGGAAAAGGAAGGTTTCATAAAGTAAATATTTACTCGCACACGCATATTCATACCACACCATATCAACTTACAATGGTTAAGTAATGTAATAAGATGAGAATATGTATTAATTAATCATGATAATGTGCTAATAGTCTATTAACAAACAAATGTCATGCATATATTGTTGTGATGTATGTCACACCTCCTTTTCCCCGAAAGGGTGGGATAAGAGAGTTTTTTTAATCAAAGTGTTACGACCCGAAATTTCCACCATCGGGACTGTGATGGCGTCTAACGTTGAACCCGCTAGACAAGTCAATGTGTTTAATCATATCTATTAAAAACCTTTACTATTAAATGACAACAGGTTAAAATTAACTTTCCATAATTAACAACATAAAATAAGAATAGAATAAGAGTTTACATAGCTAAATCCACAAACTTAACAAAGTATTTTAAGCTAGCCAACCCGGATCTTTGGAGTCACAACTCACGGATCGTCTAAGAATAGTACACAAAATAGTCTGAAAGAAGTAAATACATATGTTTCTGAAGTACAAAAATCAGAATTGAAATGGAATGAGGAAGGGGACGCCAAGGCCTGCAGAGGCTTGCAGGTCCACCTAAGTGTTTCCGGTGGGCTGAAGGATACTCCCTCGATCAGAGTCCACTGGGTCTGGTACCGTAATCTGCACAACATAAAGAAGTGCAGGTGTAGCATCAGTACAAGCGACCCCATGTACTAAGTAAGTGTCAAGCCTAACCTCGGCGAAGTAGTGACGAGGCTAGGACACGACAATTAATAAACACCTGTGCAATTCAATAATATGTAAAAGGAATAACGACAGGAAGTAAACAGTTAACTACAATAACGGGGAAAACATGTTGGGGAAAAAGGGGTAGCAATTACTGAACTAACGGTACAAAGCAACAGATTAAATATCAAAACAACAACAGGAATTAACAAAACAAAACAAACAAGTACACGACATCACCCTTCGTGCTTTTACTCTCGTCCTCACCAAAACAAGTGCACGGTATCACCCTTCGTGCTTTTACACTTTCATCTTCACTGTCACACCTCATTTTTCACCCGATAAGGGTAATAAGGGAGTTTTTCCACTTTAGGTGACATTATTCGATTTTTGGGATTTATTTTTATTCAGAGTCGCCACCCAAATTTTTTACGGTGTTCCGGGACACCATTTATTTATTTAGAAATCCCAAAACCGAGGAATTTTGACTCTATTTTAATTGTCTGCAAACCGGAAATCCGGGTAAGGAATTCTGTTAACCCGGGAGAAGGTGTTAGGCATTCCCAAGTTCCGTGGTTCTAGCACGGTCTCTTAATGACTAAACTTGGTCTAAATTGTTTAATTACTGTTTTTGTACATATGTGCATTTTTATATCTTTTACCGCTTTTATTATTCTTTTGTATTCAAAGAATTGTTTTTTGATACGGGTCACGTATGCATAAACCCGTAGAGTTTAAAATGTGTCTAAAATCATGTCACGCGGACGTGTACACAAATTTTGACATTGAACTCGTTTAATAAGATAAATAAAGTGTGCAAGCGCATATTTTGTTTGGTTGTCAAAAGATACGGAAATCACGTCACGCGGGCATGTATGCAATTCCTATAATTTTTTAGAAAAGTTGTTCCCTAAAGTGTCCCTACGAGTGTTCATTTTAATCTTTATTTGTGTTACGTAAACGTATACACAATTTTGAGAAAAGGTATATTTTAGTTGTTTTCATCCAAAGTTACGTACAACGTATACTTCGAAGTTTGATTATTTCCTGAATTTAACGCATTCACTATCTAAAGGGGTTCGAGACTCACTACATTAAAAATCCTAAGTCAAGTCATAAGATTGGGCTATGGCCTAGTCTAGCCCGATTTTTATCACCGTTAGGCCATCCTAATTAGGCTATTTATGAGAAAATAAGATAAATAATTCTATTCAAATAACACTGGCGAATAAAACATTTAATAAAGAAAAAGGCTTTATCAGATTATCAATTCCAAGCCAGAAAACAAAGAAATATTACTATCATAGATTTAAAGGTAACTTCAAAACCATTAGAGCAAATAAGAAATAGAATTGAGATTCTTTCATTGACAGGTTTTTGTTAGAAATAAAACACAATTTTCTGAAATTACTTTTAGATTAATGTGACTGCTCACATAGAGCAATTTCACACAGTCTAGGCACATGCTTTTTAAGTCAGCATTCATTCACACTTAGTCCTAGTTTTGAGTGTTCATACATTATTTAAAGGATGTGGAAGGAAACATTTAAATTACAAATTAAACTGAATAAAAATTCATGATTTCCAGTCCTGTTTACAAACGTGTATGAAAGATAGAATTCAATAAAAATTACAATTTCTTAGTCCAGGATACATGTTCTAAAAAAACGAAAATGGAAGTACGGAAAAAAAATCAAAACTGCTGCTCCTGTGCAAGCCTCATCAATGCTTTGTGATTCGAAATCCTGCATTTTTATCACTGATTTCAAGCTAAATAACATGTACTCCATGTGCACTTCAAGGGATTAAATCTTGCCATCATAAATCAGGTTCGACCCCTTCAGCGTTGTTCCAACAGGGCCATCTAATTATAGAAGGTCTGAACCATCTAGACCAATATCTAAGCACTCTTATAGGGTGAATTTGACCATTGAGGGTCAGATTCACTATCCCTTAGTGCTATTTTTAATAACTCTACTATAACTTCAATTATATAGACATATATTCATTCCTCGAATCTTCTAAAAGATCATGACAGTGATGATTGCACATAAATAAATAAGCAGACTTACACAGAATGGCAACGAATTCATGAAGAAGAAGAAGAAGAAGAAAGAACTGTGTATGGTTGAAATTTCATTCAGTGTAAAGTATTACATATCTTTTCAACGAAATAAACAAAGAAATCCCGACCAAATAAAGGTCAGGTAAATGGCAGAATAGCAAAAGGGAAAGGATATCCAACAGCAACAACATCAGATCCACCAGTTGAAACCAAGTAATAAAAATAGGAAAAACCAACCTATAACTTGAGTATGTATGGACGAGATTTTCGAAATCAGAAAACCAAAACAAGAAGGAATAGAATTCGGGATCAAGACCAAGAGGTGAACATTTTCCTTTTTGTCTTACTGATTTTCGAAATTTGATTTGTAAATAGCAACAAACTCTGACTTTTTTTTTTGTTTTTCAGCTTTTCAGTAGCTAACCAATGTAAAAGAGTGCGAAGGCAGATGAAGATAGTAGGTATATTTTTGTCTATCCTCTTTTTTGTGTGTTCTTTCAGTGTAAAAAAATAAGCTCTCTTTATAAGGGGCTTGGGGATGGGATATATTAGGGAATATACCTTATCTATTAATCCGAAAATAGTACAGGTACATCTGTCTGTTCTTATCATATAGTACAGCTGTCCCGCTTTCTAGAATATTCTTTTTATTTAACAATTAACAATATTTTTGAATTAACAAGGATAGAGATAAATAATAAAAACGGAACTATGGGCATGTCTATTAAGCCGGGCCCAATAATAACATAATACAAATGAAGGGCCTGTCTATTTTGCCAGGCCCAATAATATAATACGAAACTACGGGCATGTCTATTAAGCCAGGCCCAATTTAAACAAGATAATAACTAATGCAATGTAAATACATAAGAAAGAAATAGACAGAATACTATACTATTTTTCTTAGTTAGTTTTTTTTTCCTTCATTTCTCTTTTTTATTTTAATCTAATTAATGGCACACTAATTTTTCAGAAAATACAAACGCGACAGAAATTAAAAACAAATGCAGCAGAATAAATAAGAAATAAAAAACGCGACAGAAATTAAAAAAAAATGCGGCAGAATAAATAAGAAATAAAAAACGCGCAACAACATAAATAAATACGAAGAAACTATGAGAAACAACAAAGAAATACATAAATAATAATAAACAAGTAAACTAAATGGGTCTAATCCGTGAAAAAACCCTCAAATCAAGACTCTCGTCTTGGATCTAAGATCCTTGATGGGAGATCTTGACCGGAGGATTTTTAACGGTTAGAAAGATGAACTAGGATTTTGGCCTCTTTAGATCCAAGATCTACGGATTTTGGTTGAGTTTTGGGGGATTTGGTTGGTAGGATGAAGTAGAGGAGGAGAAGAGGAGAAGATTGATATCATTTTTGGGATTTTTGGAGATTGGCCGCCGCCGGTGGAGAATTCCGGCGGGCGGCGCCGCCGTGGAGGGGGCGGCGGCGGCGGCGGGGATGGGCGGCGACGGAAGGGAGAAGAGGGAGGTGAGAAGTCTTTCATTTTTTAGAGAGATGTGAGAGAAGTGGAAGAGTGGGGAGTTTGGAAATGAGGGGGGTGGAGGTTTTAGGACAGTTTTATATTAAAAAGTGGGTGAGTTCCGGACCATTGGATCTACTAGAGATCAACGGTCAAGATTTAGTGGGGGGGAATGGGTTGGATCAGATTTTTAAAGGGGTTGGGCTTGGTTTATGGGGTTTTTGGGTTAAGTTTGGGATTGGGCTAGTTTAAATTGGCCCAATTTGGCCAAGACCCCATTTTCTTTGATTTTAACAACTAATTAATTAATTTCAATTAAGTTTAAACTAAAAAAAATATAGTAGTTAACTTTTACTACTCCTAATCATTTTAACTTTTATAGATTAATTGATAAATTAATTAAGGATAAAACGATTAATTTACTACTCCTAATCATTTAAAGGACAAATTTCACAATTTTATTAAAAAGAAATAATTAAATCAAGAAATTAACATTAACACACTTTATATCAAACAATTATATTTATTTAAATGATAACTAAGGTTACGTGCTTAATCATGCCATTTTAAATTATTTATGGATTTAAATGACGGATTATGGCTACGCAATGTGAAAACAAATTCGCAAATAGCATTAAAATTCAACAAAAATCCGTAAAACTAATTAATTTAGCGAGATTTTGTAGGATTATACGATAGGTAAAAATCACGTGCTCACATTCACAATGCAATAAATAAATACACGGCATCACCCTTCGTGATTTACACTCTTTCTCACCCAAACAATATCAAGAATAACAGTTTGGCAAGGAAAATCAACAACATGAATCATAAATAATAACATCCCGACAAGGGAACAACAACAGAATTAATAATACCGTCCCGGCAAGGGACACAACTGTCACGAACCCAAATCCTAACAGGTCGTGATGGCGCCTATCGTGGAACTAGGCTAGCCAACCATCACATAACTACCCATTCGTTCGATTATAATAATTCACAATTCAATAATAAGCAGCAAACATAGCATAAAATAAATTCTTAAAGTCTTAGCGCCCCAATAATAGTCTAAACAACTCTAAACAAAACCTCCCAAGACTTGAGTCAACATGGTCAAGAGCATCTACGAAATAAAACTAACTCTACTAGTGTCTTAAATAAAGTCTAGGAATGAAATGCTAAAACTAAACAAGGAAGGGAAATGGAGAAGCTGTGGACGCTGGACAGCTACCTCGAAATCCCGTAAAATTGCTGCTAACGAACATAGATAGCTACTGCTCCGAGCCGGTACCTGGATCTGTGCACAGAGGCACAAGGAGTAGTGATGAGTACGCCAACTCAGTAGTAATGAAAATAAATCACAGTCTGAGAAATACGAAACACACAACACATATACACCAATTCACGAAAACAGTAAAAACACCAAGTCACCATAAAGTATTCATCAAATGCATAAGTTCATAAACCAATTTCTAGAAATCCTTTGAAAATAGTATGATTTCAATACTCAGTAAAATTCTCAGTAAAAATCAGTTTGAAAAACGAAGTGAATCATAGTTCAAAAACTCAGTAAAGTCATCATAATTCTACCCCTCGGGCCATAATCATTTCTCGTAACAATTTCCCTCAGTATCAGCCCATCAGGCAACCTCACAGTCACTCAATATCAGCCCATCAGGCAACCTCACAGTCACTCAATATTAGCCCATCAGGCAACCTCACAATCACTCAGTATTAGCCCATCAGGCAACCTCACAATCACTCAGTATTAGCCCATCAAGCAACCTCACAATCACTCAGTATCAACCCATCATGCAACCTCATAGTCACTAAATATCAGCCCATCAGGCAACCTCACAGTCACTCAATATTAGTCAATCAGGCAACCTCACAATCACTCAGTATTAGCTCATCAGGAAACCTTACAATCACTCAGTATTAGCCCATCAGGCAACCTCACAATCACTCAGTATCAGCCCCGCGGGCAACATCACTCATTAGCTACCTGCGCTCACTAGAGGTATGTACAGACTTCGGAGGGGCTCCTACAGCCCAAGCGCAATAACAAGCCACAACATGGCATAAATCACATACAATGTTGGCCCTCAACCTCTCTCATATCACAACATCCTCACAATAATGACCCGCAGCCTCACTCAGTTAGACACTCTCAACATGCCCTTCAGGCCATAAATATACCGGGTTTTCGACCCAAAAATAGTGTTTCATTTTTCAATAAATAGTATCAAAATACTCCGAGTGTCAAAACAATTATCAAGAAAAGACTTAGTGAAAATCATAACATATTAAGTGAGGAAAATAGTAAATACATCCCCCAAGGGGTAAACAGATCGGCAATAGGCCCCAAACACTGCTTACAACCCAAATCATATCAAAATATATCAATACTAATACGCATAGGCTTAAAAATTGGTTTGGCAACTCAATAGTTGCCTAAATAGGGAATATATTTCCAAAATTCCAATCTTTGCATTCCAAAACCCGTGAAAGGGTGCATGAGTCCGGGATTTCATATCCTCAGGACAGGATTTAAAGACATTACTTACCTCAAACTAGCCCGAAAACTATTCCGCAATACGCTTGCCTCTCGAATAAACTCCCAAATGCTCCAAATCTACCAAGTTCAGATTTTTATCATCAAATATGATTAAGGAATGAATTCCAATTGAAAAATATTAATTTTAGCTCAAAACCCGAAATCGGTCAAAACCCGACCCCCGGGCCCGCGTCTCGCAACTCAGAAAATTTTATACCAAAATGTTCTTCGTCATCTCACGAGTTCGTACATATAAAGAACGCGAAAATCGGAGTTCGTTTGACCCCTCAAATCGACCCGTAAAAGTCTCATAATCTCAAGCCCTAACCCTAACTTTTTCTACTGATTTTCATAAATTAAACACTGGGATTATGTTCCTTAATCACCTATAATCGAGTTTTAAGGTCCAAAATACTTACCTCTATGATGAACACTGATTTTCCCTCTTCAAAATCGCCTCAAAAGCTTCTTCCCGTTCAAAAATGGTGTTAAAATAGGTTATGGTCGCGAAAGGTTTATTTTTATACTGTCCAGGACTTTACTCATCGCGACCGCGGGACCCACTTCGCGATCGCGAAGCATAACTCCTCAGCTGCCCATTTATACTCTCTGCGATCGCAACATATGCCACGCGATCGCAGTTCCTTAGGACCTGAACGTACGCGATCGCGACTCTGCCCACGCGATCGCGAAGCATAACTCCTCAGCTGCCCATTTATACTCTCTGCGATCGCAACATATGCCACGCGATCGCAGTTCCTTAGGACCTGAACGTACGCGATCGCGACTCTGCCCACGCGATCGCGAAGCACACATGACCAACCCCCACCCGCGCCCCTCTAACTCTACGCGATCGCGACTTATCCCACGCGATCGCACTGAGCTGACCTTCAGTGCTACGCTATCGCAACCCATGCACTACGATCGGATTGAACAAATTCACCCTGGACCAATTTAACCCTATGCGATCGCGGACAATTCCTCGTGATCGCGATGAATAAATTTCTGCTGCACAAAAACCAGAAAAACAACATTTCTCCTAAGTCCAAAAGTGCCCGTTAACCATCCAAAATCAATCCCGAGCCCCTCGGGACACCAACCAATTATACCAACACATCATAAATTATCATTCAAACTTAGTTGCACCCTCGAAACACCAAAACTAACATCAAAATACCAAAATCACATCGGATTCAAGCCTAAGAACTTTGAAATTTCTAAAATCCACCAACGATGTCGAAACTATCCAAAACAACCCCGATTGACCTAATATTTTGCATACATATCCAAAATGAAATTACGAACCTGTTCCAACTGTCGGAATTCCATTCCGACTCCGATAGCCTATTTTCCACTGCCGACCAGAAATCGCCAAAAATTAACTTTCGTCAATTCAAGCCTAATTCTACACCGGACATCACAAAAATATTCTGATCACACTCCTAAGTCCCAAATCACCTAACGAAGCTATCCGAGCCATAAAATCCACATTCTGAGGTCGTTGACCAATAAGTCAACTCTCAGTTGACCTTTTCCATTTTAAGGCTATTTTTAAAGACTAAGTGGCTAAACTCTCACTACAACCATTTCGATTTCAAGCCTACCAACTCTAATACATCAATAGCAGTATAACCAACCTATGAAAAGTCAATAACATTAATTATAATGCAGATTCTACGGAACAACAACAGAATTAATAATACCGTCCCGGCAAGGGACACAACTATAACCAATCTCACTCAAGTGTATAACTCAACAAAAATATTCCTCAACCGAACAATTAATCAACAATGTTCACAACCAGGTATTTCAAACAATTGAATAACCTCCAAAAATGAAATCTACTTCATAACACAGTAAATATCAAAGAAAAACACATCTATCATAAAACCGACTCACAGACATGCTAGACAACAATGCATAGGTAATCGTCACCTCACCTATACATTGAACATGGAATAAACACGTAGCACATATGACTCAACACCTATTCCCTCAAGCTAAGGTTAGGCCAAACACTTACCTCGATGCCACGAACACAATTCAAGCCTCAACTATTGCTTTACCTCTTGATTCCACCACCAACTCGCTCGTGTATAGCCACAAGTTACTTAATTATATCAATAAATGCTAAATGAATCAATTCTAATGCATGGAAATGAGTTTTCTAAAGTTTTCCCCAAAAATTCAAAAATCGACCCCGGGCCCGTTCGGTCCAAACCCGAAATTCGGACCAAAACCCGATTACCCCATTCACCCCCGAGCCCAGATATATAAATAGTTTTGGAATCCGACCTCTATTTGAGGTCTAAATCCCCAAATTTCAATATTCTTAGGTTTTACCCAAAATTCTCAATTCCACCATGAAAACCCTAGATTCTAGGATGAAATGTTGTAAAAAGAAGTTAAGGATAAAAGAAAATGAGTTAGAAATCACTTACTAATGATTTGGAGAAGAAAGTGTATTTGGAAAATCGCCTCTTATGTTTTTAGGGTTTTGAAAGATGAAAATAACTGAAAATACCGTTTAAATATACCCCCCTCAGGCCCCCACCGCGGACCGCACAAAAGGGGACCGTGGTCGCGAAGGCCCTTCTGCGGACCGCACAAGATCGACCGCGACCGTGAAGGCCCTTCGCGGAACGCACAAAGGCGACCGCGGACCGCACTGGCGGGTTCAGAGATCTGCACTTCTCTGAACCTGCAACAGTCCTATTTTAAGCCTCAAAAACATTCCGGGACCTACCCGAAACTCACCCGAGCCCTCGTAACTTCAAACCAAATGTGCACACAACCTCGAAAATATCCTACAGACTTATTCGTGTAATCAAATCACCAAAATAACATTATAAGCATTGAATTAAACCTCAAAATCAATGAAATTTCTCAAAACTTCTTTAAACATCAAATTTTGCATTTTTTATCCGAATCACATCAAACGAAGACCGTTTCTTACCAAACTTCACAGACATAACAAATATTTTATATTGGACCTGTACCGGGCTCTGGAACCATAATACGGGCCCGATACCTCGGGTTTCACATATAATTTCATTTTAAAAAACCTTTATATTTTTCTAAAAATAATTTCCTTTAAAAATTCATTTCTCAGACTTGGGACCTCGGAATTCGGTTCCGGGCATACGCCCAAGTCCCATATTTTCCTACGGACCCTCCGAGACCGTCAAATCACGGGTCCGGGTCTGTTTGCCAAATATATTGACCAAAGTCAACTTTATTTTAAATTTCAACACAAAATTATTATTTTATCAGTTTTTTTTTCATATAACGGCTTCCCGGCTACATGTCCGGGCTGCGTACGCACATTGAGGTGAGATAAAAGGAGGTTTTTACGACCTCGAAACACGCAATTAGCTAAATATACACGGGATGACCTTTTGGGTCATCACATAAAGTGACAATAATCGAAATGAGATTATTTATTTATTCAGAGTCTCCACTTGGGATAATTTATGGTGTCCCAAGTCACCGGTTTATTCTAAATCCCAAATCGAGGAAGTTTTGACTCTGTGTTAAAGTCTGCGAAACTAGAAGACCGGGTAAGGAATTTTGTTAACCCCGGAGAAGGTGTTAGGAACTCTCGAGTTCCGTGGTTCTAGCATGGTCGCTTTAATCCTACCTGGCTTAAATTGTTTAATTACTCATTTTTAGGACCTATGTATATTTTTACCTTCTACCGCTTTTAATTAAGAAGTTATCCTAAAAACGATCACGCGTACGTGTACTCATCGTGTTTAACTCGCTAAAAATCATGTCACACATACGTGTACACAATTAATAGCCCTTAATATTAAAATTTTTTGGTTAAAGTCACGCGAACGTGTACCTTGGTTTTAATTTCGAGAAATCGACGCTTAAATCATGTCACGCGTACGTGTACACAACTTGTCACGCTTAATTATTATATAAAAAAACATATTTGGCCGAAGTTGCGGGAACACATACTTCGATAAAAAAAAGATTTTATAATTATGTCACGCGAACGTGTACATAATCATGATGATTGGTTTATTAATACGCGCTTGAAACATTGCTATCGTGTTCGTTATTCTTTCGGACTTACATTTCCATCTCAAAAGTCCCATGGCTAAAGCAATGAATGAATACACTAACTTGTTAACTATGTAAATTTAAAGGAATCACAAAATACTCATTCAGCAGTCTTTATAAACAAAATGAAAATGTGAACAAAGCACTTGCCATTGAACAAACAACGGTTAATGGATGCAAATATTCATCACTTATCATTTTTCAATACTCAAGCCAACTGACCTTTTTATTTAAAGGTGTATGGAATCATTAACACATATGAATGTATAACCTACCGTGATAAGTTGTATCAATAGCATAAATCCGCCTAACTGATAAATTAACCAAAGCCATCAACATATTCAAACCATTCAAGAAAGTTAGTAATCTAAATTAGAAACTAATAAGCTAAATGAAAACTGGAAAAATGAATCTCTCATTAAGATGTGAACTTCAATTTCATTTATTTCAGTTGAGGATAACAAATTCAGTGCTCTAACCATACTTCATTTCAGTGAAAGAGACTTACAAACAAGGATATTAATTCTAAATACCAAAATTTGCCTTTCAGTTACCCATTTTCACAAATAAGCTCCCAATACTGATCCTACAGGCAACTAAGTTCAAGGACGATCTTAAGAGATCCAAACGTATATTAAGACATACCCTTGGTCCATAAAACAATAGTTCAAATGCCAAACTTACATTGAACTAACAGTAGTTCCAACAAGTGTATTTACTAACTTAGGACCCAAAACACAAATAACCTATCCAATACAATAAATAGCTATCATATTTATGAGAAATAGGAATTAAACTGCTGGCAGATTCAATACAAAAGTGAACCATTAAATTTTCAATACTAATTATCCCATCTACACAAACGGCCCAAAAAAGAAGAAGTCATATGAAGCAACTAAATGATTATGAAGAGGATAAGAAAACAACATTGATTCCATAGATTTTCAAAACATGTGTATCTTCCACATAACATATTTGTACTCCATCTATCATTCAAGTTCAAGATATGTACCTGATTTACAGTAAAATAAGAAAAATAAACAAGGAGATGAGCTTTGGAATCAGCAGTGAAGCAGCAAAATACAATAGAGAAACCACAGAAAAATCCCAGAAATCCTTTCGAATTCAAACTCAGCTTCAAAATATCAGTATTAACCCAGAAAGACACTGTTAAAATCAAGCACTAGGTCCTATATTGATGAGCTTGTGGGAGCATCTTATCACGATGAAGAAGAGAGCAAAGGGAAGAGAGAGAAAAACTGATTTTATTTTTATTATAACCGCCTTTTCCCATTACACTGTTCATTCAATATATATGCACTAACCAACTAACAATTAATTCTCACTAATACATCTTCTAGAATGGTACTATTTAAATAGCCTAAGGTACAACCATATTAAGCTACTGATTTCTACACTCCCCCTCAAGTTGAGAATGAAAAAATGTTTTTCATTCCCAACTTGGATACCAAAATTGCATGTTGTTGATGTCCCAAAGCCTTTGTCAATATATCTGTTGGTTTCTCTTTACTTCCTATATGCTCAGTCTTAATCAGTCCTTCTTGAATCTTTTCCCTTATGAAATGACAATCAATTTCTATGTGTTTAGTTCGTTCATGATAGATGGGATTCGCAGCAATCTGCAATGCAACCTTGTTAACACATAACAACTTCATAGGCTCTTTGATGTCTACTGTGAGTTCCTCAAGTAAGCCCTTTAACCATGTCAACTCTGCTACTGTGTGTTCCATACTCCTGTACTCAGCTTCAGCCGAGCTTCTTTAGATGGTAGTCTTCTTCTTGGCCTTCCATGAGATGAGTGAGTCTCCTAATTTGACACAGAAACCTGTAATCGACTTCCTGGTCATAGGACATGAACCCCAATCCGAGTCACAAAATCCCTGAACTCTTTCTGCAATGTTGTTGGCCATAAGAAGCCCAAGTCGAGGTTGATCTTTGATGTATCTCACAACATGTAAGGCTGCTTCATAATGAGACTTCTTTGGAGCATGCATCAACTGGCTTAGGCTTTGTACAACATATGCAATATCAGGTCTTGTGATTGTCAAGTACAAGAGCTTCCCTACTAATCTTTGAAATATGCTTCTGTCCTCTAAGATACTTTCCTCATTGTTCTCCTTCACAACCTCATCATACTCTATGCTTGTGAGCTTCAAATTTTGTTTCATTGGAGTCATCTTAAGCTTTGATCCTGAGAGTCCTGCCTCTGAAATCATCTCCAAGGCATATTTCCTCTGAGACATGAGAATACCTTCTGATGATCTAGCAATCTCAATTCCCATAAAGTACCTTATCTCTCCAAGATCTTTTAGCTTGAAATTTTGATGCAGAGATGCCTTTGAAGCATTTATCTCCTCTTGGTCATTACCTGTAATGAGTAAATAATCTACACAGACAAGTATGAGAACAAATTTTCCATTAGTTCTCTTAGTGAACAAAGAGTAATCATGCCTGCTCTGATTGAAACCAGACTTGAGAAGGGCTTGTGTCAACTTCAAATTCCATTGCCTAGAGGCTTGTTTCAAGCCATATAGGGATTTGAGTAGTCTACACACCTTATGCTCCCCCTGGCTACCAAATCCCTGAGGCAGAGTCATATAGACTTCTTCATGTAAGTCACCATTCAAAAAGGCATTATGCACATCCATTTGGGAAATTGGCCACTGTCTAAGAGCAGCAACTGCAATGACAGTTCTAACTGTGGTCATTTTAGCTACAGGAGAAAATATATCATGAAAGTCAATATCCTCCTGTTGAGTATACCCTTTTGCCACTAGTCTAGCCTTGAACCTTTCAACAGTACCATCAGCATTATACTTGATTTTGTAGACCCATTTACATCCAATGGGAACTTTGCCAGAAGGCAGGGTCACTACCTCCCAAGTGTGGTTTTTCCCTAATGCCTCAATCTCAAGTTTCATGGCCTTGATCCATCTATCATCGTTGATGGCTTGGGAAAAAGAAGTAGGTTCAAGATCAGAAGAAAAAGAGGCTAGGAAGGATTGAAAAGTAGCTGAAAGATGAGAATAGGAGATGAATTTGTGTATAGGATAGAGTGAGGAAGAAGAAGTAGATGTAGAGGGAAGAGAATGATGAATATAGTCAGACAACCAGATAAGAGGCTTGGATACTCTACCTAACTTTCTAACCTGTGTATGATAGACAACTGGACTAGTATGTGAGGGTACAGAAGGAGGATCGGGTAATGATATTGGTGACAAAGAGGGAATAGAAGAGGAAGATAAAGTAGGACTGACAGGAGGATTGTTAGGAGAATTAGGAGAAGAAGGAGATGAAATTGGGAAATCATCTGAAGAGGTAGAATTAGAATCTTCTGGTTCAATAGGGACAGAAAGTTCAGGAGATATAGAAGTATATGGAAATACATCTGAGTGAGAATAACCTGGAGTAGAATGAGGAATGACTAAAAACTTGTGTTTAGGATGTTTGAAAGGAAATATGTCTTCTTTGAAAACAACATCTCTGCTAATTAAAAACTTACTGGCAGTAATGTCATACACTTTATATCCCTTTTGAGTTGGTGAATAACCCATGAAAATCCCAGGTGTAGACTTAGGATTGAACTTGTTATGAAAATCAGTCTTTGTAGCATAACAAAGGCAACCAAGTGTTCTCATGTGATCAAAAAAAGGAGGTTTGCCATGGAAAATCTCATATGGAGATTTTCCATGTATGACAGAACTAGGAAGTCTATTTATGATATATGTGGCTGTTAAAATGCAATCACCCCAAAATTTCAAGGGAATGTTAGCTTGAAATCTTAAAGCTCTTCCTATTTCAAGGAGATGTCTGTGTTTTCTTTCCATAATTCCATTTTGTTGTGGAGTGTGTACACAACTACTTTGGTGAAATATCCCTTTGGATTTGAACAAATTGAAACAAAGGGTGTTAAAAAATTTAAGCCCATTATCTGATTTGACACACTTAACAGTGGTGCCAAACTGATTTTCTACAAGTTGAAGGAAGTCTTTTAGAACAACATACACATCACTTTTGAGTCTTAACAGAAAAATCCATGTCATTATAGTATAGTCATCAACAAGAGTTAGAAAGTACTTGAAGCCATTATAAGTACTTAATCTATAGGGTCCCCAAACAATCATATGAAGTAATTCAAAAGAAGAGACAGATTTAGAAGTACTAACAGGAAATGGTAGTCTAACTTGTCTAGCAAGTGGACAAACAGGACAATTACAAATGGATGATTTAGACAAGTATTTATTTATTTCAGGTATGGTTTGTAAAACTGCCATAGGAGCATGGCCTAGCCTTTGATGCCACAGAGAACTTGAATTTGGTTGTTGAGAAGCTGTCATGCATTTGGAAGGGGTGGAGGTAGTAGCAGGTGTTGAAGGATTGAATATGTAGAGACCTCCTTTGAGTCTACCAATCCCCTTCACCATGCCACTGGAGAGGTCCTGAAAGATGCAGAAGTCAAGATAGAAGTGGACAACACTATTTAGCTCTTTAGTGTACTTGGATATAGACAACAAGTTATACTTGAACTCAGGTACATAGAGTACATTGTGAATTGTTTCTGAGTTAAACAAGTTGCAAGAGCCAGTGTGAGTGATTTTTGTACTATTACCATTTGGTAGATGGACAGAAGGTGATTTAGGTTCAGGAATTTGAATGATGCTAGACAAAAGGTTCAAGGATGACACCATGTGATTTGAAGCACCAGAATCAATAATCCAACAACTATGTTCAGTAAGTGATTTACCTGCCATGTTAGAAACCTCTGATGGCTCAGGTTCCTTGCTCAACAATTTGAGGATCTGCTGATATTGTTCTGGAGTGAACCCCTGCACAGTTGGGATGACTGGAATATCCTTTATAGTACCTGCATTCCCTAAGTTCTGAAGCATGTCACCTGCATTCACATTATGGGCCATAGGTGCTGCAGGTCCACTGTTTTCATGTATTGCTCTCCTTCTGTAATTATTTGGCTTAAAATTCTGTGGGTATCCATTGAGTTTGTAGCAAGAGTCCCTTGTATTCCCTTTCATCTTACAGTAGTCACATAACAACACATTATTCCTCCTAGGTCGCATGTTAAAAGCATTAGCAGCAACTAGTGCACTACTCTCCATCCCTACAGGTCCTCCTCCTAAAATTCCATTCTGAGTAGTATATCCAGCATTTGTCCTCTGAATTTCTTCTTGGACAATCATGGAATAGGCTTGGTCAAGTGTTGGTGTAGGATGCATCATTAGAATCTGACTCCTTTGTAGTGCATAAGTTTCATTCAATCCCATTAAGAACTTCATAAACTTCTGTTGATGCAGAAACACAACAAATTGTCTGAATTTCTCACACTACAACTAGGAAATGGAATTATAGATTCAAATTCATCCCACAGATCATTTAGCCTAGAAAAATATACTGATACACTAGAGATTCCTTGTGTCAATGAACTTATCTCCTTGTTCATATGATAAATTTTCGTAGCATTAACCTTGTCAAATCTATCCTTCATAGACTTCCACACTTTCTGTGCATCTGATGAATACACAATTCCTCTCCTAAGCTCTGGAGCTACTGAACTTCTAATCCACGATTGAACTATTGCATTACATCGTTCTCATTATCTTAGCCTAAAATCGTCTTCCTCATATTGAGCCCTAGTACAAGTTCCATCTATGAAGCCTAGTTTATTCTTCACCAATAGTGACATAGTCATAGATCTACTCCATTCCGAATAGTTTTCTGTACCAATTAGCAGTTCAGGTACAAGAGAAATACCTGGTGTATCTGAATGATGCACATACAGTGGATCATTGCAATCAATTACTTGAGTGTTTGCATGTGATGATCCAGCATTTGTATCAGATGTATTAATAGCCATTTCAGTAGATAATAAAAAAAAATTGGGAGATTTTCAACAAAAATGATCCTTGGCAGTACACAGAAAATTGAGAAGAAGAAAACATAGATTTGGCATAAACGATTTGACGCTGAGCTCAACAATCAGAATCGCATGGAACTAGGATCTGATACCATGTTAAAATCAAGCACTAGGTCCTCCATTGATGAGCTCGTGGGAGCATCTTATCACGATGAAGAAGAGAGCAAAGGGAAGAGAGAGAAAAACTGATTTTGTTCTTATTATAACCGCCTTTCCCCAATACACTATTCATTCAATATATATGCACTAACCAACTAACAATTAATTCTCACTAATACATCTTCTAGAATGGTACTATTTAAATAGCCTAAGGTACAACCATATTAAGCTACTGATTTCTACAACAACCTATTTTTTTTGTTTTTTTATTTATGAATGAGACTAAGAAAAATTAGGTGAATTTTGCTGTTAGAACAACTTTTTGGAATGAGGAAGAAAGGGAATTTTCAAAGCAATTTTCGGGAGTCCCTTTTTTCTTTTTCTCTTGTGAGTGAGGGCCCCTTTTATATATGAAAATCCCCACCCTCTCTTCCATGTGTCTTCCCTAAATTTTAGGGATGGAAGAGAATCTTTTACAGTTGTCCCCTCTAGAAACTTCCTTCCTATCAGATATTTTCTTTCTAAAAATTTTAAAGACCCTCTTAGAATTTACTTATTCAATTGACTCCTACAATTTCCTATCAATTTACCAATACGGACCAACAAAACAATGCAAAATTAGCATGAAATCAAAAATAAAAAAAGTCAAATATTTGTGCTATTAAACCTAGTGGATAAAGTATATAGACTAACCTAAACCTATGACATTAAACAATTAATCACCAAAACAGGAAACTAATTGAACAAATATAAAACAGATAATTACACTAAAACACGACAAAAGAAAACCAGTGACAAAAAAACAAAAAAAAAGGAGGAGAAATTACTGTTTCTTGCCGAGATGAGTCGTCAAATCGAGACGTCTTGACGAAAGGTGAAGGAGACGACGATTGGATGGTTGATGATCAAGTGGCCGTCCAGCGACTGGTCCAAGTCTGGTGAACCCGAAATGAGCTAAAACTAATGTCAATCGATTGCTCTCGTTAAGAGAAATCAATTAACGTAAGCTTTAGATCAAGTCGAGTCTAGAAACGCAAAAATCAGGAAAAGGGCAAAAGAACTAGGTTTTCAGGATTTCGATCTAAAATTGGAGGAAATGGGTAGGGATTTTGGGGAAATTGATATAGGGAATGGGTTTGGGATGGCCTGAGGATTATTGGGTGTGAATTTGGGGTTAAATGGTGACGGGCCGCCCCAAGGCGATTTCCGGCAGCGGCAGACGGTGGTGGGTAAGAGAGGGGTGAGGGAGACGATTTGGGGGCTTTAGGGTTTGGGGGGTGGGGTGTTGTTAGGACACTTAAATGGGG
>ML252943.1:0-26985 GCA_005239495.1 Nicotiana undulata | reverse complement strand
GGGGGAGGGGGTGGACTTGGCCCAAACCAACCTTAAACAATAGCCCATTTCTTTCTTTTCCTTCTCTTTTTTTTTCAATTGATTTTTAATCTAATTAAACTAATTAAAATCCCTAAAAATAAATCTTAAAATCCCTGACTTAGATTCTAAAATTAGATTAGCTATCTATTTCTAACATCAAAGTAATTAATTATTTAAAACTCATTAAAGACAAATACTAATTTTATGACTATGAGCTAAATACGTAGAAATGACCATTTTTGATTTTTTGTTCTAATAATGCAATTAGCTTATGCACTTAACCTAAAAATACAATTAAGACCTAGAAGTGCAACGCAATGAAAAATGTTGAATATTTTTCTTAATTTTTTAAATATTAAAATATACTAAATGCAAAACAGAACATTAGCGAGAAAACCCTAAAAAATTCTATATAAATAAAAATTTAAAATGACCTAAAAATCTATTTTGTGACTTTTGTAGGAGTATTATCACTTGGCAAAAATCACATGCTCACAGTGTATATACTGAATGCGAGTAAGTTTTACCATCAATATCGCTATATAATAATCCGCTCGATTTTCAAAAGGAGAACAAACGAAAAAAAGGAAAATAAAGGTTTTTAGGGAGTTTAGGGGAATAATTTACGAATTTTTTATGGTCGATATTGACTTGAAGAAAAACAACCACTAAGGGGGCCTCCATCCTTAACTAGAAGTGTCGGGTTTGAGCAATGAGAATATGGAAAAATCCTGATTAGTCTGGAATATTTCACAACTGGTGTACTTAAGGGGCTATATTTGAATCATAATGATTCTAGTTCTGGAATAATTTGAGGGTTGAAAAACAGTTAAATTCAGCTGGAAGTTGAAAATGTCTGAACGAAGAGGTCATCAAGAAATTCACAGATGAGTCACCAATGCCACTGACTCCATGTATGAAATTTTAGTTTTATTTTTTCTTCCTTTTCACCGTCATTTGATAATACATAATGATTAGAATGATTTCTCGTGCACAAAAATGGTGATATAAAAAGAAAATATGACTCAAAATTTTTCTTAGTTGTTTGTATTTTGTTAGAGTTGACCACTGATCCTTTTAGTAATGGTGAACAAATTAGCAGAAATGTTGACCCGTCAGCCTCAAATGAAGTATGAGAAAGTTCAACAACGCTGCTATAAAATTCTGGAGATGTAGCTTTTCTAAAATTAGAAAACAGGTTAATTGAAATATTAGTAATAAACTACAGGATTTAACTTAGATACACTAAATAGTCTAAAGAATTTAGTGTACTTTTACCAATTATAACAGGTTCTCCGGCTTATTTTTCAGGTTACTAATCTCACTTATTATGGACTGTTACCTATAGTTATTTTTTCAGGCTATGATTTGATAGTGAAAAAAGTTAGAATATAGAAGTTAAACTCTAAAGTATAAATCAGTAAACGAGAAAGAAAGATTACCACGAATCTCCTTGGTCAGTGTATTATATATATATATTCTAAGATTTTACGTAGAAGCCATTGTACATATTTAAGGAGCGATATATTAGAATACTTTGTTACAGGTGCTGCCGTGGAGTCGAGATTTTATATTGTATGTCAATGAAGGATCTGCTGATATTTCCATTTCTAGATATGTGATGTACTTTATTTGTTCAAAGAAACCCACCCAATCCCTGATAGCTCTACACTAACGTACTTATATCACAAATGTAAAATAAAAATAAAAATCATCTCCAGAATAATGTCATAAAATTAAATTTGAGATGCAACAATTTAAAAGCTGATAGATCCTAAAAACTCAATACTTGAAGAAACAGACATTGTTTTTTCATTAAAAGATTATTGCATTCTTTCATTTGCTTGTTACAATATAATCAGACACATGTAATAATGGCCTGATCCTTTAATTACAACTAGATCAGGCTCTACTTTTTCTCTTTTTTGAGACTAAAAGACTATGAAATTTTGTGCTTTGGAAGATGACCTTGTCCAGGAGATGGAACTGATCTGAAACTCTGATAAATTCTGTCACTTTCAACAATATTCTTACCCTCAAGAACACTATGATCTGTTTCTGTAATAGCCATCTTCCTTGCATCTAAGGATATTACATTTGCATTACTCAACAATGTAAGAAAAATGAGCAAAAGGGAAAGGTTTTTCATACTTTTAACTTTTTTGCTATTTCAAGAATTGGAAAAGGTTTGACTACAACGGTTGAGAATGGGGAGATTGTTTTGGGATCCCTGTCTTATATAGGAAGGGATAAGTTTATAAGCTGATCAAATTAATTTATAAGTACATTTTGATTTGATTGTCTACGTATTTAGTAAATACTTAAAGTGTTTATAAGCTAAAATACCAAAAAGAAAGTCATATATTAATTGTGATATTATTTTAGAAATTTGTTTGACAAATGGCCTTACTAAGTCAATAAGTGGCATTTTGCATGAGATGCTTTGGCATCTTGCATGAAGGGAATGTGACAAGTATGTAAGACCCGTCAACCTCAAATGAAGTATGGGAAAGTAGCTTTCCTAGAATCAGATAACATGTTAATTAGTAATAAACTATTGGATTTAACTTGAATACATTGAGTAGTGTAAAGAATTTTTACAGTACCAAACTACTTTTACCAATTGTAGCGGGTTATATGTAGTGGCGCATTCAGAAAATTCAATTAGATTTTTCAAAATTTGAATATCCTTTGTCAGTGGGCTATTGAAGGGTGTTTAAAATCTATTTTTTAAATAATAAGTAATATTTTATCTTATACATATTATAATTTTTTGACGAATGGTGTTCAGTTGATCACCCTTGGGCCAACATAGTTTCACCCCGTTATATGTCTTACTTTTCAAGTTACTAATATTCATTTATCATGGACGGGGCAGATCTATTCTTTCGGTTGCGGGTTCGACCAAACCCAGTAGCTTTAGTTTAAATACTATATTTGTTTTAAGAAATACATTAAATTATATAAAAATTATTAATTTAGAAAATATGCACTATTTCTAGGAATTTTGCTTAAATAAGAAAAAAATTGGACTCTTGATTTAACTTTGGTTTATCTGACTTTTCTGCAAATGCTTTGCTGACGTAGCTGACCGAGGTGTGATTATCATTCAATTATCACTTTGTTCTCCAAATATTTAAGTTCATTCTTTTTTTTTTACTCTCACTTCATTTGAGGATGGGGACAAATTCATTATAGTTTTGGTATTATGAAGTTCTGTTTAAAAAATAAAATTTTATTCATACAAATTCAAGATATTTATTCGGATTAACTAATCAGCCTAAGATAGTCCCATCTATGGTTGTAAAATATTCTTGGAGAATTTTATCTGCCACTATGAACAGCCATAGATATCAGCTAATACAAGGAAAGGAGTGAACCTGCTTCAATGGTTAACATGTACTAGCTTACATGCGTGTGATTTTATATAGTGATTTCTGTAGGGAAATGGCACTGGAAAATAACAACAATAATACTATAATAATATTTGTGAGCGAAATACACGAATTGACTTGAGTCGTGCTAGGCACTATCCTAAGAAACTATCTCAGCGATGCGAAATATTTTCCAGGATTAAACAAGTCCATCTCTATTTACTTAGAGGATACATGAATCATCAAAATTAAATAATCAATCTAGCAAGTTTGGAATGAGGAAATAAACACAGGTTATAAAAGAAATTGGAACACACAAAAGGCTACACGTAATTGAAAAAAAAAAAAGACTTGTAGTGATGATTGCTAATCATTAGCAATCATGAGAGAACAAAATATTTGTTGGTGTCTTAGGATGTTATAGGAAGTGGGTATTTATAGTTGTAGAATTGTGTAAGAAGATGACAAGTGTTCATCTACTTGTCAAAAACATTCCATGCAAAGAGACAAGTGTTATGTATCCTCCACCATTTGTTTATGGCTTAGCCATTTGGTCATATATCTTCATGCAAAAGGCCACATGGTAGATATTCATAGCCACTTCTAAAATTAAAAGACACATGACTATTTAAAATTTTGAAAATACTCCCACAATCCCCACATATTTTCAAAATTTATAGGAGAAGGAAAGGAACAGAAGAATAGACTTGCTGGATTTGCATGGTCCAAATATAATAGGTTTGGTGTCGTCTGGACTATGAACCAAACTTAGACCAATAAAATTTAACTCACAGAATTACTGTTGGAATGTAATATTTCTATGAACCAATAATTCTTATTGTAAGTAAGAGATTTTATCAATCACATTATGACCCCCCGGTAATTTTGCTGTCCAACACGGTTTTGGCCCCAATAGGCTATGCGCGTTCCTGATTATTCATGAGAGCTCTAGAGACTAGGCCAAAATCTCATAGGAGCGGCCCACTCCACACTCATATAGGTGAATTCATCAAGTGTATACTGCTTTTAAATACACCATCCATAAGGACTATGAATTTCATTAAGAGTTATAACTCAGTCTCTCAATTAGTAGCAGTCAAGCACTCTCTTTTAGTGCTTCAGTGCCAATATCGACTTGTTATTACCCATATGAACCTACTTCATGGGATCTCCAATCACATAGGTTGGGTTACCATCTCTATTGACAATATGTCGGCCTTAACCCCATCTCTTTTGAGGTTTGAAGAATTAATTTTTTCCCACTAGTTTAGTCAGAGGATCAGTCAAATTTATCTCTGACATCACATGGTCAATGGAAATTATTCCATCTCTCAACAGCTGTTTTATGGCACCATGTCTCAATTTCATGTGTCTACTTTTACAATTATAAGATTTATACTTTGCAATAGTTATTGCCGCTTGACAATCACAATGCATAGACACATGAGGCAATACGTCCTATATTAAAGGGACATTAGCTAAGAAGTTTCTTAGCCACTCAGCCTCAGAACCAGTTAACTCCAGAGCTACAAACTCTGATTCCATAGTCGATCTAGCAATGATCGTCTGTTTAGCTGATTTTCACGATATCGCACCACCACCAAGAGTGAATACATAACCACTAGTGAATTTTGTCTCATCTGAATTAGAGATCCAGCTTGCATCACTGTACCCTTCTAAAATAGAAGGAAATCCACTATATAGGATACCATAATTCATGGTTCCGCTCAAATATTTTATTAGTCTAGCTAATGCGGACCAATGCTCGTTGTTGGGATTATGAGTATATCTAATCAGATTACACAGAGCATAGGTTATATCAGGCCTTATAAAATTCATTAAATGCATCACACTCCCAATAATCTGAGCGTATTTGGACTGAGCAACTGGGTCACCATTATTCTTTTTCAATTGAGAGTTAGCATCAAAAGGAGTGCTCATTGGTGTGACATTAAAATATTCAAACTTTTTAAGAAGTCTCTCAACATAATGTTCTTGTGACAACAATATTTCATCTTCACTCCTTATAACTTTAACTCCCAATATCATATTTACTTCACCCAGATCTTTCATATCAAAATTAGCAGACAAAAATAATTTAGTACTTTGCACAATATTTAAACGTGTACCAAATATAAGCATGTCATCGACATACAGACATATTATCACATAATCATTGTCTACCACTTTAATATAACACATTTATCCACCTAAACTGAAGAAAAATCGTCTCTCATTAAGACTTGTTCAAGTTTCTCATACCACTGCTTATGAGCTTGTTTAAGGCCATAAAAAGATTTAATTAATTTGCAAACTTTATTTTCTCGTCCATGAATGACATAACCTTCAGGTTGAACCATATAAATTTCTTCTTCTAAATCACCATTTAAAAAAGTTGTTTTGACATCCATTTGATGGATAAAAAGCTTATGGATAGAAGCTAAGGCAATTAAAACTCGAATAGAAGAAATTCTAGTCATCGGTGCAAATGTATCAAATAATCTATATTTTATTTTTAAGAAAATCCTTTTTCTACTAACCAAGCTTTATATTTATCTAAAGATCCATCAGGATTAAATTTCATTTTGAAGATCCATTTAAAACCAATACGCTTTGCACCAGGAGGTAAATCAGTTAAAATCCATGTATTATGATTCTTAATAGAATCAATTTCAACTTTAATTGCCTCTTTCCAATATTTAGCATCTGAAGAAGATATAGCTTCAAAATAATTTGATGGTTCATTATCGACAAGAAAAGTTGGAAAATCATTTCCATATGAAAAATATTCTTTCCTAGGCCTTTTGCTCCTTCTCAGTTTCTCATTAGAGGTAATTTTATTATTTATTTCAATAGGTGTATGATAAATTTTATCTGACAGTGGATAGATATATTCAAAGAACTCAACATTCTTTATCTCAATTGTAATATTGCAATCAGGCACATCACTTTTTAAAACAAGAAATCTATATGCAACACTATGTTCAGCATATCCAATAAGCATGCAATCAACAATTTTAGAACCTATTTTTCTCTTTTTAGGTTCAGGCAAAAGAACTTTAGCAAGGCACCCCACACTTTTAAATATTTCAATTTAGGTTTATAACCCCTCCACAATTCATACGAAGTTTTTCCAGTTCTTCTATGTGGTATTCTATTTTGTAAGTGACATGCAGATAAAATAGCTTCACCCCACAAATTATCAGGAGCACTAGAACTAACTAACATAGAGTTCATCATCTCTTTCAATGTTCTATTTTTCCTTTCAGCTACTCCATTTGACTCAGGTGAATAAGGTTGTAACGACCCCGCCGGTCGTTCTGTAGAATTTGCACTGTTATTTCTATTTCTGCTTGGTCATGCATTGTTTATACTGTTTATGATGTGTTGGGGTCGGTTGGTTCGGTTTCGGAATGATTGTAGTGAGAATTGAGATACTTAGTCTCTTTAGTAGCCTTATAGTTGGAAAAGTCAATTGCGAGTTGACTTATTATAAACGATCTCGGAATATGGATTTTATGGATCTAATAGCTTCGTTAGGTGATTTGGGACTTAGGAGTGTGTTCGGAATGTAATTTCGATGTCCGGTATAGAATTAGGCTTGAATTGGCGAAAGTTAGTTTTTGGCGATTCCGGTCGACAGTGAAAATAGGCTATCAGGATCGGAATGGAATTTCGAAAGTTGGAGCAGGTTCGTAATGTCATTTTGGATATGTGTGCAAATTTTCAGGTCAATCAGAGGTATTTTGGATGGTTTCGACATCGTTGGTGGAATTTAGAAATTTCAAAGTTCATAGGCTTGAATTTGATATGAGTTTGGTGTTTTTGCGTTGTTTTTGGTGTCTCGAGGGCTCGACTAAGTTTGAACGATGTTATGGGATGTGTTGGTAGGTTTGGTTGAGGTCTCGAGGGCCTCAAGTGTAATTCGGATGCTTAAACGGGCAATTCTTTTGGCATTTGGGAGTTGCTGGTTTTCTGGTGTTACAACACCTGATTTTCCTTAATCACGATCGCGTGGAAGGATTGGCGATCGCGTAGAGTAAAGATTGGGGAAGGAAAAATTGTTCTATGCGATCACGTAACTAGGGTTGCGATCGCATAGGTTGGGCATGCTTGAACAGTGCGGTCGCGTGGGTTCTTTCGCGATCGCGTAGTAGAAAATGGGGCGCGTGAGGTTGATGCAGTTGTTCTTCGCGACCGCGTGATTGGGTATACGATTGCATAGGTCAGTGAGTTGCAGCTTCGCGATTGCGTGGGCAAGTGTGCGATCGCGGTGAGTAAATATTTGGAGGCTATGAGTTTGTTCTTCGCGATCGCGTGGGTGGTCCTGCGATCGCAGTGAATTAATGACCTGGGCAGTGTTAAATAGCCAATCCGCGACCCGTCTTCAGTTTTCCACCATTTTTGAACGGGATTGAAGCTTTTGAGAGAGATTTTTGATGAAAACAAAGAGGAATCACATGGAGGTAATATTCTTGACTTCATAACTCGTTTATATGTGATTAAAGGTCTAATTAGTGGTTAAAAATTTGGGAAACATCAGTGCAAAATAGATAATTAGAGCTTGCGATTAAGAGACCTTAAATTGGGGATTTGAGGGGTCAGTTGGACTCTTATTTCAGTGTTCTTGGTATGTATAGACTCGTGGGAGGATGGGGATCATTTTGGTGTAAATTTTATCGAGTTCCGAGACGTGGGCCCGGGGGTCGGGTTTGGCCAATTTCGGGAATTGTGCCTAATTTTGATATTTTTCGATTGGGTTTCATCTCCCTAGCATATTTTGATGTGATACATCTAATTTTGATAGACTCAGAGCATTTGGGAGCTGGTTCGAGGGGCAAGAGTATTGCGGAGTAGCTTTTTGGACTGTTTTGAGGTAAGCAACGATTGTAACTCTAAACCTGAGGGTATGAAACCCCGGTATTTGACATTGTTTTGGTAAATGAGGTGACGCACATGCTAGGTGATGAGCGTGTGGGCGTGCACCTATAGGGATTGTGACTTGGTCCGTCCCGTAGCGACTATTAAGCCGCGTATCCGATTTGAAACCTTACGATATCCTGTATTTTAGAGCTTATTACTTGTTTATGGGTTGTAAGCCATGATTGGGGCCTTGTGCCGACCCGTTTAGACTTTCAGAGGCACTTTTACACTATTCTCACACTATCCTGATAAGAACATTTGCGAACTCAGTCATATTTTCTACTTATTGTTATTTTCACTGTTATTACACTATTTTGATACTCTGAGAGGTATTTTGGGGCTGAGTCCCGTGAGTTGATATGAGTTGCCCGAGTGTCTTATGAGGATGCCTGAGTAAGGACGAGAGCCGAGTATGTGAGGATAGTTATGGATCGGGCTGCACGCTGCAACAATATATATTACATATTATATGGATCGGGTTGCACGCCGCAAAAATATACATTATATATGGATCGGGCTGCACGCCGCAGCAATATATATATTGGATCGGGCTGCACGCCGCAGCAACATAGTGCTTTGGCTGTAGGAGCCCCTCCGGAGTCTGTACACCCCCAGTGAGCACCGTCGACTACTATATGGATCGGGCTGCACGTCGCATCGTATTATATATGGATCGTGTTGCGCTGCAATAATATATATATATATACACATATGTATTGGATCGGGCTGCACGCCGCAACAGTTGAGTGGATATCTGGTACTTGTTGAGTGAGAGTGTTTAGTGAGAGCATGGCATACTGATAGTGGAGATATGAGTTACTGAGATACCTTGATATGAGTGATATTGGGCCTGAAAGGCAGATACATTGTGAATTTTACTGTTTTCTCACTCTTCTTTATACTGAGTTTTCATAACAAAAGTTGAACTACTGTTTTTACAAAAATATGATTTATAAATGCTCGTCACTGCACTCAACTTTTTAGTTACTTTTGTTACTTACTGAGTTGGCGTACTCACGTTACTCCCTGCACCCCTGTGTGCAGATCCAGGTACCGTACCATCTCGCTAGTGTCTCCTGACGTGCTTGGATTTTTTATCGAGGATCGAGGTAGCTGCTCAGCGTCCACAGCTGACCTCTTTTCCTTCCTATTCCTATACTTTGATGTTTCTTTCGGACTTGTATTAGTGACAAAGTTATATTTTGATACATTGTATTATCACCTTAGATGCTCATGATAGTTGAATCCCGAGGTCTGGGGGCGATTTAGATTGCTTGTTCTTATTATTATTCCTTTTGAAACTGTCTTAAAAGTAGAACTTTATCAGTTTATGAGTTTATATTTCTATAAAACAGACAAAAGTTGATTTCACTATGTAAAAGGCTAGCCTAGTTTCACGATAGGCGCCATCACGACCCTTGTGGATTTGGGGTCGTGACAAAGGCGGAGTTACTTCATGAATTATTCCATTATTTTCACAAAAATCATTTAAAGATAAATATTCTCCACCTCTATCAGATCTAATTCTCTTGATTTTTCTACTAAGTTGATTTTCAACCTCACTTTTATAAGAAATAAAAGCATTAAATACATCTTCTTTATTTCTTAGCAAATACAACTTAGTATATCTAGAAAAATCAATAAAAGTCACATAATATCTTTTACCACCTCTAGTCATAGTGTGCTTAAAATCGCCTAAATCAGTGTTAATTAAAGATAACAATTCAGTTTCTCTATTTACGAAAAACAGGTCTTTCTAGTACTTTTAGCTTCAACACATATTTCACACTTGTTAATATTATTTGAGTTTAAACCATATATTAATCCTAGTGACCGCATTTTCTTTATATACGTGACATTAACATGTCCTAGTCTAGCATGCCACAAATAAATTGACTCAACCATATAAGCAGAAGAAGATGTATTTTCATATCTAGTATAGAATATATTAGGCATAAATAAACCATGATTACAATATCCACTGCCCACAAAAATATCAGTTTTGGTCAATACGACCTCACTATTTTCAAAGAAAACCTTCATTCCAACATTTCATAATAATCCCATAGAAACCAAATTGGTATGTATATTAGGAACATGCAATACATCACTCAATGCTAGAGTTTTGCAAGATGTGAGTTTGAGAAGAATTTTTTCTTTCCCAAGAACGCGAGTTGTCCTTGAGTCACCAAGGTAAATAGTTTCTTCTCCTTCCTCAATTTGGATGTAAGACAAAAATTTATTTTTGTTTGCACAAATGTGCCTAGTAGCACCAGAGTCTATTACCCAATCTCTCACAGTGGCCACATTATTTATTTGGAAAATGACCGCAATAACTATATTCTGCTTTAGTCAAATTTAATTTGACTTAGCGAGATTATCATTTATTTCAACTCTTCTCTTGCATTGAGGGGTATTTTTCTTGAAGGTTTTAATTTTAGCATTGGATACATAACCATATCTATTTACATACCTGTATTTTGACATTAGTGTCTGCCAAAGTTATGGATGCAATAACGTATTTGCAACACCATGAATATCTGGTAGGACAACTAGAACATTAGCAGCGGAGACAACACCAAAATTGGTAGAACCATAAACATTTCCGCAGTAGTATTATTTGCCATAGTTTCTTAGATTGTAGGGAAACGACACGGGAAAATAACAATAACAATACTACAATAATATTTGTAAGCGGAAATACACTAATTGGCTTAAGTCGTGTTGGGCACTATCCTAAGAAACTATATCAACAATGTAAAATATTTTCCCAGGATTAAACAAGTCCATCACTATTTATTTAGAGGATACAGAAATCAGAAAAATTAAATAATAAATCCAACAAGTTTGGAATGAGGAAATAAACACAGGTTATAAAAAAAATTGGAACACACAAAAGGCTACACGTAATTGAAAAAGCGAAGGCTTGTAGTGATGATTACTAATCATTTGCAATCATCAGAGAACAAAATATTTGTTGATGTCTTCGGATGCTATAGGAAGTGGGTATTTATAGTTGTAGAATTGTGTAAGAATATAACGACTCGACCGGTCGTTCCGAGAGTTATAGCCCCATCTCCCCCATTTCTATTTCTTTATGTGTGATTCAGCTATATTGTATGTTATCTGATTGGTTGGTTCGAGTCCGGAGTGGCTGTGTAGTGAAAAGAGACACTTAGTCTCCTATGTAGAAGTTTAGTTAGAAAAGTCAACCGGATATTGACTTACGAGTAAACAATCTTGGATTGGGATTTTCATGGTCCGGTTAGCTCCGTTAGGTAATTTTGGACTTAGCAGTGCGTCCAGAATGTAATTTGGTGGTCAGTGGTAGAATTAGGCTTGAATTGGCGAAAGTTGGAAATTTGGCGATTTTGGTCGGCAGTGGAAAATTAGATATCTGGGTCGGAATGGAATTTCGGAAGTTGAAGTAGATACTTAGTGTTATTTTTGACGTGTATGCAAAATTTGAGGTCATTCGGACGAGGTTTGGTAGGTTTCGGCATCATTTGCGAAATTCGGAAGTTTAGAAGTTTTTAAGCTTGAATCTGAGGGTAATTTGGTGATTTGATGTTGCTTTGAGAGTTTCAAAGGTTCGACTAACTTCGTATATTGGCATAGGACATTTTGGTATTATTGGTCGAGGTCCTGAGGGCCTTGGGTGATTAACGGATTCGGTTTTTGGAGTTGAGAGCTGATGTTTCTGCTGGTTTGTGAGTTTCTGGTGTTTTTCCGCTCGCAGACGCGGAAGGGAGGCTCACAGATACGGAATTGGGAAACCTCGGGCTGGAGCGCAAGCACGAGGATTTGGTCGCACCTGCGAGCCCGCAGGTGCGGAGGCTGGGCGTTTAAGTGACTTACATATGTGCGTTTGTTTGGACCGCAAGTGCGGTCCCGCTGGTCCGAGTAAAAGGTCGCAGGTGCGAGAAGCCTGGGTAGAATGTATAAATAGCACACTTTGCGAATTTTGGTCCATTCTTCACCATTTTTAGTCGGTTTTGAAGCTTTGGGCAGTGATTTTGAAGGGGAATCGAATATCAGTGAGGTAAATTGCTTGAGCCTTAATACTCGTGTTTATGAAGATTTTTCGTTGTTTAATCATGTAATTAGTAGGAATTAGGGGTGAAGTCGAAGGGTTAGGGCTTGGGATTTTGAATAGTTTGATGTGAGTATTTGAGGGGCTAAATGGTGTTGGATTTTGATGAATTTGGTATGGATAGACTCATGAGTGAATAAGCTTTCTAGTTTTGTATATTTTTTCAGGTTTCGAGACATGGGCGGGCCGTGTTTTAGCCAATTTCGGGTTTTGGCCTAATTTTGTAGTTTTTCTTGTGGAATTCGTTTCCTTAGCATATATTAATAGTATTGTACTGGTTGTGAATAGATTCAGAGCTTTTGGAGGGTGAGACGAGGGGCGAGAGAATCTCGGATTAGGATTTCGACGCTGTTAAGGTAAGTAACAATATTAAATCTTGTATTGAGGGTATGAAACCTAGAGATTTTATCATGTGATTGTTTGGAGGTGAAACCCATGCTAGGTGATGGGCGTGTGGGTGTACGCCGTGAGAGATTAAGACTTGGTCTGTCCCGCTAGGCTGTGAAGTCTAATAGCTTTTATTTGTGTTTATGTGTTTTCCTGTCCGTTAGAACTCGATTGCTTTCATGTTATAGATCATGCTTAGGCTATATCCCTGGTCACAATAGTTATACTCAGCCATGGTGATTCTTATATATGTTTACCTTAGTCTTTGTTACCTTCTTGTTGATACACTATAATACTTTATTTGGACTGTTTTCCTTTCTTTATTGAGAAATGTGAGGCTAGAAAGGTACATGACTAAGTGAGGCCGAAGGCCGCTTGTGAGGCATTATACTATAGAACGTGAGTTGTCCGTGCAGATCCAGATATGGTATTATAGCATGTGAGTTGTCTGTGCAACACGTGAGTGGTCCGTGCAGATTAGCGCTTGGGCTGTAGGAGCCCCTCTGGAGTCTGAACACTCCCGGTGAGCACATGTACCTATTGAGCGTGTGCATTGAGGGCTGAGGAATTGAGTGATAGTGCTTGTGAGGTTTCATCTATTTTGCTATTGTTGCATTTATATGCTATTTGCCTTGTAGTAGATGATAATTTATGAAACTGATCTTATACTCATGTTTATTCTTTACTGTGAAAAATTATTAATTAAATTGTTCTGCTTAGCTTGTCACTATTACTCTTTTCCTTAGTTATTACTGTTACTTGTTGAGTCAGTTGTACTCATACTACACCCTGCACTTCATGTGCAGATCCAAGTGTGTCTGAGCGCGACGATTGTTGAGTCCAGGCCGACTGCGTTTCAGAGACTACAAGGTAGCTGCCAGCATCTGTAGGACCTTGTTACTCCTTCTATTTTCTTTTCTGGTTGTATTGAAATTTAGACAGTTGCTTAATAGTTTAAGGATTTAGATGCTCACGACTTAGTGACACCCCGATGTTTGGGGCTCGTTTTCCGCATGTTATTTCAATTTGAATTTAGCTTTGATTTTATGGGAATTTCAAATATTGAAAAATCTTTACATAACTCTTATAATTAAATTGGTAGTATTTTTGGGAAAACAGGTTTGCCTAGTATCACGATAGGCACCATCATGACATGGTTTAGATTTGGGTCATGACAAGTTGGTATTAGAGCCTCGGTAACATAGGTCTCACGGGTCATGAGCGGGTTAGTAGAGTCTTGTGGATCGGTACAGAGACGTATGTACTTATCTTCGAGAGGTTGCAGAACCCTTAGGAAAAATTTCACATTCTTGGATTCTTGTCGTGCGATCTGTTTATTCTTGTTACTAAAAATCTGTTATTTCATTCTCTCATAGATGGTGAGGACTCGTACTACCAGTCAGGAGGGCCAGCGACCAGTACCACCATCTAGGGCCGCGAGAGGCCGAGGACGCGGTAGAGGCCGTGGTAGAGGCAGAGACACTGCCTGCGCAGTAGCTGGGGCAGCACCTGCAGATCCCCCAATCGTCCTAGAGCAGGACCAGGTTCCCGTGGTAGATGTTCCAGCGGGACCAGCTCAGGCACCACCTGTGCCTATTGTGATCCCTGGACTTCAGGAGGCCATGGCCCAGATTTTATCAGTATGTACTGGCCTGGCTCAGACGGTCTCAGTTACTACGATCGCAGCCACATCTCAGGTCGGGGGAAGCACCCATACTCTCGCCGCCCGCACACTAGAGCAGGATGTTCAGAGACTCCAGACACGGGGGGCACCACCAGCCCAACCGGTTACATCTGCTCATGAGCATGTAGTTCCTGCTATGCCGGAGGATGATCATCGTAGGTTGGAAAGGTTTGGGAGACTCCAGCCTCAACCTTTCAGTGGCACAGAGAGAGGATGCCCAAGATTTCTTGGAATGGTGTCATAGGATACTCCGCACAACTGGTATTCTTGAGACTTGTGGGGTATCTTTCACTACATTTCGGTTTTCTAGGGCTGTACTCCGATGGTGGGAGACTTACGAGAGGCGTAGTCTTGTTGTCACACAACCCCTTACTTGGAAGCAGTTCTCCGTGGTTTTTTAGGAGAAGTTTGTGCCTCTGTCCCGCAGAGAGGAGCTGCGTAGACAGTTTGAGCATCTTTGCTAGGTTGATATATATGTGACACAGTATGAGATGCGATTATCGGAGTTGCCCCGTCATGCTATCTGGTTGGTTCCCATAGATAGGGAGAGGATCATGAGGTTTATAGATGGTATCACTTTTCAGCTACGATTACTTATGACCCGAGAGAGGGTATCTAGTTCTACCTTTGATGAGGTTGTCGAGATTGCTCGACAGATTGAGATGGTTCGTGGTCAGGAGAGGGTTAAGAGGGAGGCCAAAAGGCCTCGTGGACAGGGTGGATTCAGTGGTGCTCCTCGTGGGGGTCAGCTCGCCCATTTCATCGTGGTGCATCATCTGGCCATGGTTCTCATAGTCATCAGCAGGGTCAGTCGTCATTCAATGCATTGCCAGTGCAGAGTTCTCATCTTGCCCCGTCCGCTCAGGTATCCCCGGGTAGTTCTTTTGGGCATCAGGAGCAGAAGTTTCGTCAGAGGAAGGGGTTGTTTCGAGTGCGGGGATTTTGGTCACATTATGAGAGATTGCCCTAGGCTGTTGGGTGGTACTCCACAGCGGAGTACTCGGCCGACGACACCAGCACCAATTCCTTCACCACCCGCCCAACCAGCCATGGGTGGATCTCAGCTAGCTATGGGCGGATCCTAGTGAGCTAGGGGTCGCCCAAGAGAGGGAGGCGGATCAGGTGGTGGCCAGGCCCGTTCTATGCCCTCCCAGCTTGACCAGATGCTATTACTTCAGATGTTGTGATTACAGGTATTGTCTCAAACTGTCACCGAGATGCCTCTGTATTTTTTTTACCCTGGTTCTACATATTCATATGTTTCCTCGTATTTGGCTCATTTTCTGGATATGCCCCGTGAGTCTTTAGTTTTATCCGTTCATGCATCTACTCTAGTGGGCGATACTATTATTGTGGACAATATATATCGTTCATTTGTGGTGTCTATTGGGGATCTAGAGACCCGAATGGACCTTTTGTGGTTCAATATGGTTGATTTCGATGTTATATTAGGTATGGATTGGTTATCTCCATGTCATGCTATTTTAGATTGTTACGCTAAGACCGTGACATTAGCGATACCAGGAGTTCCGAGGGTAGAGTGAAGTGACTCTATAGACTTTGTACCGAGTAGGGTGATTTCATATTTGAAGGCTCAACGTATGGTTGAGAAGGGTTATCTCTCTTACTTGGCTTTTGTGAGAGATGTTAATGTAGAGACTCCTGCCATTGATTCTGTTATGGTGGTATGTGATTTTCCGGATGTGTTTCCTGCAGACTTGCCAGGCATGCCGCTTGACAGGGATTTTGACTTTGGTATTGATTTGGTGTTGGGCACTCAGCCTATTTCTATTGCACTGTAGCGTATGGAACTAGTGGAGTTGAGGGAATTGAAAGAACAACTTCAGGAACTCCTTGATAAGGGGTTTATTCGGCCTAGTGTGTCACCTTGGGGTGCACCGATTTTATTTGTGAAGAAGAAGGATGGTTCCATGAGAATGTGCATTGACTATAGGCAGTTGAACAAGGTCACGGTCAAAAACAAGTATCCTTTGCCTCGTATTGATGATTTATTTGACCAACTTCAGGGAGCGAGGGTGTTCTCCAAGATTTATTTGAGGTCCGGGTATCACCAGCTGAAGATTCGGGATTCGGATATTCTGAAGACAGCTTTCAGGACCCGTTATGGCCATTATGGGTTCTTGGTGATGTCTTTTGGGCTGACCAATGCCCCAGCAACGTTCATGTATTTGATGAGCAGTGTATTCCATCCATATTTGGACTTCTTCGTTATTGTATTCATTGATGAAATCCTGGTGTACACTCGTAGCCAGGAAGAGCATGCTCAACATTTGAGGATTGTATTACAGAGATTAAGGGAAGAGAAGCTTTATGCAAAGTTCTCCAAGTGTGAGTTTTGGCTTGGGCCAATAGCATTCTTGGGGAACGTGGTGTCCAGTGAGGGTATTCAGGGGGATCTGAAGAAGATAGAGGCGGCGAAGAGTTGACCTAGACAGTCCTCAACTACAGAGATTAGGAGCTTTCTTGGGTTGGCGGGTTGTTACCGTCGCTTTGTAGAGTGATTTTCATCTATTGCATCTCCCTTGACCAAATTGACCCAAAAGGGTGCTCCATTCAGGTGGTCGGACGAGTGTGAGGAGAGCTTTCAGAAGCTCAAGACTACCTTGACCATAACTCCAGTGTTAGTTCTACCATCAGCTTCAGGTTCTTATACCGTGTATTGTGATGCCTCGAGGATAGGCATTGGTTGTGTTTTGATGCATGAGGGAAGGGTGATTGCCTACGCCTCACGTCAGTTGAAGAACCATGAGAAGAATTATCCGGTGCATGATCTTGAGTTAGTATCCATTGTTCACGCCTTGAAGATTTGGCATCATTATTTGTATGGGGTTCATTGTGAGATTTATACTGATCACCAAAGTCCGCATCATCTGTTCAAGCAGAAGGATCTTAATTTGTGTCAGTGGAGATGGTTGGAGCTTCTTAAAGACTATGATATCACTATTCTGTACCTTCCGGGGAAGGCCAATGTGGTGGCCGATGCTTTGAGTCGCCGGGCAGAGAGTTTGGGGAGTTTAGCATATCTCCCAACAGAAAAGAGACCTTTGGCACCGGATGTTCAGGCCTTAGCGGGCCAGTTTGTGAGATTAGATATTTTGGATCCTAGTCGGGTATTGGCTTGCGTGGTCTCCAGGTCTTCTCTTTATGACCGTATTAGGGAGCGTCAATATGATGACCCCCACTTTCTTGTTCTTCAGGACAAAGTCCGGCGAGGTGATGCTAGGGATATAACTATTGGTGATGACGGCGTGTTGAGGTTGCAGGGCCGGATATGTGTGCCTAATGTAGATAGGCTTCAAGAGCTTATTCTTGAGGAGGCCCACAACTCGCGGTATTGCATCTATACGGGTGCCACGAAGATGTACCAGGATTTGAGACAACACTATTGGTGGCGGCGAATGAAGAAGGATATAGTTGGGTTTGTAGCTCGGTGTCTCAATTGTCAACAGGTTATGTATGAGCATCGGAGACAAGGTGGCTTGCTTCAGAGATTAGATATCCCGGAGTGGAAGTGTGAGCGGATCACCATGGACTTTGTAGTTGGGCTCCCACGAACTTCGAGGAAGTTCGATGCTATTTGGGTTATTGTGGATCGGCTGACCAAGTTTGCGCACTTCATTCCTGTTGGTACTACTTATACTTCAAAGCGGTTGGTATCCTAGAGGTTGTTCGCCTACATGGAGTCCCAATTTCCATCATTTCAGATAGAGGTACTCAGTTTACATCGTAGTTTTGGAGGGCCGTGTAGCGAGGGTTGGGTACCCAGGTTGAGTTGAGCACAACTTTTCACCCTCAGGAGGACGAGTAGTCCGAGCGCACTATTCAGATATCGAAGGACATGTTGCGCGCTTGTGTTATTGACTTTGGGGGTTCATGGGACCAGTTTCTGTAGCTCGCGGAGTTTGCATATAATAACAGTTATCAGTCGAGTATTCGGACGGACCCGTACAAGGATTTATATGGGAGGAGGTGTAGATCTCCGGTTGGATGGTTTGAGTCGGGTGAGGCTAGGCTCTTGGGTGCAGATTTAGTCCAGGATGCATTAGATAAGGTGAAGTTGATGCAGGAGCAGCTTCGCAAGGTGCAGTCTAGGCAGAAGAGCTATGCGGACAGGAAGGTCCGGGATGTGTCATTTATGGTTGGGGAGAAGGTCTTGCTGAAGGTATCACCCATGAAGGGTGTTATGAGGTTTGGGAAGAGGGTCAAGTTGATCCCCCGGTTCATTGGGCCTTTTGAGGTGCTTCAGAGGATAGGGGAGATGGCTAATAAGCTTGCCTTGCCACCCAGTTTGTCAAGTGTTCATCCGATATTCCATGTTTCCATGCTCCGAAAGTATGTTGGCGACCCGTCCCATGTCTTGGACTTCAACACAGTTCAATTGGAGGGTGATATGACTTATGATGTGGAGTCGGTGGCTATTTTGGATCGGCAGGTCCGGAAGTTGAGGTCAAAGGACATAACTTCAGTGAAGGTTCAGTGGAGAGGTCAACTCGTAGAGGAGACCACTTGGGAGACTGAGCGGGAGATGCAGTGCAGATATCCACACCTATTTGAGACTCTAGGTATGTTCGTAGACTCGTTCGAGGACGAACATTTGTTTAAGAGGGGGAGGATGTAACGACCCGGCCGGTCGTTCCGAGAGTTATAGCCCCGTCTCCCTCATTTCTACTTCTTTATATGTTATTAAACTATATTATATGGTATCGAGTTGGTTGGTTTGGGCCCGGAGTGGTTGTGGAGTGAAAAGAGACACTAAGTCTCCTATGTAAAGTTTAGTTGGAAAAGTCAACCGGATGTTGACTTATGAGTAAAAAAACTCGGATTGGGATTTTCATGGTTTGGTTAGCTCCGTTAGGTGATTTTGGACTTAGGAACGCGTCCGAAATATAGTTTGGAGGTCCATGGTAGAATTAGGCTTGAATTGGCGAAAGTTGGAAATTTAGCAATTTTGGTCGGCAGTGGAAAATTAGATATCATGGTCGGAATGGAATTCCGGAAGTTGGAGTAGGTTCGTAGTGTCATTTGTGACGTATGTGCAAAATTTGAGGTCATTCGGACGAGGTTTGGTAGGTTTCGGTGTTGTTTGCGGAATTCAAAAGTTTAGAAGTTCTTAGGCTTGAATCCGAGGGTAATTCGGTGATTTGATATTGTTTTGGGAGTTCCAAAGGTTGAACGAAGTTCTTATACTGGCATAGGACTTGTTGGTATTATTGGTCGAGGTCCTGGGGGCCTCAGGTGTGTTTCAGGTGATTAACGGATTCGGTTTTTTGAGTTGAGAGCAGCTGTTTCTGCGGTGTTTTTCCGCACCTGCGGATGGGGAGCCGCAGATGCGAGGTCGAAGGCGTAGAAGGGAGGCTCGCAGATGCGGTATTGGGAATCCTAGGGCAGGAGCGCAAGCGCGAAGATTTTGTCGCACCTGCGAGCCCGCAGTTGCGGAGGCTGGGCGTTTAAGTGACTCGCACATGTGTGTTTCTTTGGACTGCAAGTGCGGTCGCGTTGGTGCGAGTAAAAGGCCGCAGGTTCGAGAAGCCTGGGCAAAATGTATAAATAGCACACTTCGCGAATTTTGGTCCATTCTTCAGTGAGGTAAGTTGCTTGAGCCCTAATACTTGTGTTTATGAAGATTTTCCATTGTTTAATCATGTAATTAGTGGGAATTAGGGTGAAGTTGAAGGGTTAGGGATTGGGATTTTGGAGAGTTTGATGTGAGGATTTGAGGGGCCAAACAATGTTGGATTTTGATGAATTTGGTATGGCTAGACTCGTGAGTGAATAAGCTTTCTAGTTTTGTAATTTTTGCCGGGTTTCGAGATATGGGCCCGGGGATCGGGTTTATCCAATTTTGGGTTTTGGCCTAGTTGTGTTGGTTTCTTGTGGTATTCGTTTTCTTAGCATATGTTGATGGTATTGTACTGGTTGTGAATAGATTCGGAGCTTTTGGAGGCCGAGACGAGGGGCAAGAGCATCCTGGAGTAGGATTTCTACGTTGTTAAGGTAAGTAACAATTTTAAATCTGGTTTTGAGTGTATGAAACCTAGAGATTCGATATCATGTGACTTTTTGGAGGTGACACTCGTGCTAGGTGATGGGCGTGTGGGTATACGCCGTGAGGGATTGAGAATTGGTCTGTCCCGTGAGGCTGTAAGTATAATAGCCTTTGTTTGTGTTTATATGTTTTCCTGCCCGTTAGAATTCGACTGCTTTCATGTTAGAGATCATGATTAGGCTATATACCTGCTCACAGTAGTTATACTCAGCCATGGTGATTCTTATACATGTTTACCTCAGTCTCTGTTACCTTCCTGCTGATACACTGTAATACTTGATTTGGACTGGTTTCCTTTCTTTATTGAAACTGTGAGGCTAGAGAGGTACATGACTGAGTGAGGTCGAAGGCCGCTTGTGAGGCATTGTACTGTAGCACGTGAGTTGTCTGTGCGGATCCAAATATGATATTATAGCACGTGAGTTGTCCGTGCAACACGTGAGTGATCCGTGCAGATTAGAGCTTGGGCTGTAGGAGCCCTTCCGGAGTCTGAACACCCCAGTGAGCGCATATACCTATTGAGCGTGTGCATTGAGCGTTGAGGGATTGAGTGACAGTGCTTGTGAGGGTTTATCTATTTTGGTGTTGTTGCATTTATCTGCTATTTGCCTTGTAGTAGATTATAATTTATGAAACTGATCTTATACTCCTGTTTATTCTTAACAATGAAAAATTATTAATTGAATTGTTCTGCTTGGCTCGTCACTACTACTCATTTCCTTAGTTATTACTGTTACTTGCTGAGTCGGTTGTACTCATACTACATCGTGCACTTTATGTGTAGATCCAGGTATGTTTAAGCGCGGCGGTTGTTAAGTCCAGGTCGGCTGAGTTTCGAAGACTGCAAGGTAGCTGCCAGCGTCCGCAAGACCTTGTTACTCCTTCTATTTCCTTTTCTGGTTGTATTGACATTTAGACAGTTGTTGTAATAGTTTAAGGATTTAGATGCTCATGACTTAGTGACATCCCGATGTTTGGGGCTCGTTTTTCGCATTTTATTTCAATTTGAATTTAGCTTTGATTTTATAGGAATTGCAAATATTGAAAAGTCTTTACATAACTCTTATAATTAAATTGGTAGCATTTTTAGGAAAATAGGCTTGCCTAGTATCACGATAGGCACCATCACGATAGAGTTTAAATTTGGGTTGTGACAAAGAAGATGACAAGTGTTCATCTACTTGTCAAAAACATTCCATGCAAAGAGACAAGTGTTATGTCTCCTCTACCACTTGTTTATGACTTAGTCATTTGGTCATATATCTTCATGCAAAAAGCCACCTGGTAGATATTTATAGCCATTTCTAAAATTAGAAGAACACATGGCTATTTAAATTTTGAAAATACTGCCACAATTTCTTCTTCATTTTTCTCTTGTGAGTAGTTATGTAATTATGTGATTCCTACAAATGACTCTCACCGTTATAATACTTTTGTAGAGTGATGCACCTGAGGTGTATGATGAAAAGGAGCCTTTTGCAAGGTACTATATATATTTTGGATCTTAAACTATCATTATTTAATTTTTTATTAGTGTTATTTGGATTTAGTTTTGAGTTTTAGACTGTTAGTACTACTAATCTTCATATTATGTGACGTGTGAATTCATGTTTATTTTGTGTTATCATGTCAACTGCTTCTCCTAATATGCGAAAGCCCACTTTTTATGTATGAAATGAATGGCTTCCATTTTTTGTTAGCATGTAAATAATAGGAAAGTAATTTAATTTACCAATTTATCCAATATAAAACCGATTCTTAAAAGGTAAAAAAGGCGAACGACATTTCGGTAATGAATAAATGACTTCCATTTTCTGTGAGAATGTAATCGCTCTACTTCATATATGTTTTTTCCCCGTTATATAATGTTGCCTTATTACCGCAGAATTGATGCTTAGAGGAACTTGAGAAATGCTTAGGCTTAAATCATGCTTGCTGCATTTTTGTTGATCTTCTGGACTAACTCTTACTCCATTGTTAAAATATGTATTTTTGGTGTTTATTATTGATGATAGTAGTGAAGATATGTTAATTAAGCGATGAACCATAAATTCTTGTCGAACTTGATTGTGTTTGATGATTATATATGAAAACTTTAAGGCGGTGCGTTTGCTATAAAAACATGCAAAATTCAAGTTCTTTCCCAACCAACTTAGAGATGTTGCTTAATCCACCATTTTATCATTGAAGAGATTTGAGAGGCATAATAAGTCAGGTACAGTTGTACTTATCATTATATTATTATGGGTTTGCAAGGACAAACTTAACGGTGTGGGGTTTAGGGTGTTCATATTCGTTCTTTTTTTGAAGTATATAAGGTATTTCATTATAAGGCATCGAGGAGATGCAAAGTTATGAAAGTGCAAAAATAACAGTGCTACTGCCCTTTTACGTTGTTGAATCTCTTTGGCAGAATCCACAACAGAAAGTTTACACATGTTGAGCTCAATTAGTTATAGTGTGGTTATATCTGCAAAATCTTGAGGGATGGAGTGTAATGAGTCACAATTTCCCAAGACTAGGCATTCAAGACATGGAAAATGATCGCTGCTGGTTTTCCACAATGCTCCCATCGTGTAGCAAGAATTTTAATTGAGGAAACCCATCTTCGATTGTTTCCCACACTCTGCCTCCACAACTATATATCTTTAGTTTGAGGACTTCAAGTTTTGGCAACTTGCTAACACTGTGCCTGACAACTATAATATTTGGCCTACAGTCGAGCGTCACTGAAATTATATCTAGTACACGTAGCTACTTGAAACACGAAAGTCTAGCTTTTTGGTATAGAAACTGTTACCACAATAGAGAATAGAATGCACTTTAGTATCTATATCATCACCAAGGGGTAATTGATAATTCATCCCACTAGATTGGATACTTACTCGACGTTGATGGGAAGGGAAAAGGATGCTGGACCGCGAACCTTGATGTTGAACATCGTTCTCTGTGATAATATTCAAGAAGTTTGTATTTTGAGCTTCCTCCAAGCAAAATCCATGTACCACATAATCAAGCTTCTGTCAACCAGATCTTTCAAATATTTCTCACTACTCTTCTTGAAGACGACCAAATACAAACGGCAAGCTCCGATCGAGGTGATGAGGCAAGTGGTAGTAACTCAACGCTAGCCCTCTTGAGCAATACTGATCAAGATCTATGCTCATTAACAAGTTCACATTTTCAACCACTTGTTATCAATCTGTATTTGTAAAACAATTCTGGAGAAAATTAAATAACATAAATAGAAATGCAAATGAAATAACAAAACCAATTANGAGCCCACTGAATTCACAGTGTTTCCTTAAGGAATTTAATCCCCTCCTAGTACCCAAGGTTATGGATTATTTCCTCCCAGGATAGAACGAATTTCACACTGGTGTAGTGGTACTTCAAACCCCAGTGTTTCATCGAACTCAAAGTTCGGTAGCAAATCACACTTACTGTTGCTTTCTTTGAAGTTGAAAGTATGCAGAAAGAAGGAGGAGAACTCAAAAATTAGTATGTAAAATCTGAGAGAATGGACTTGTATTTATAGCCAAAGTTGGGCTGAAATCTGAAGAGGTGCAACTCTTCAGAATGATTGTTTTTACAAAACGGCCATAGAATAAATGTCATGACATAATTGGCTATTTACTCAACAATAAAGAGGAAAAATTGAAGGGTAGCTAATTTTCTGTTACAAAACAGAAAACTAAATATTGGATAACTGAAATGGATTTAATATTAATATTTATTTTAATATTAATATTTTGTTATTAAAACAAATATTTAATAACAATTCTGTTAATATTTACTATTACAAATCAATTTGGTCCAAAAATTAATCAATCGATCGATCATTTTACCAAATTCGAATCCGAATCTGAAATCCGAAGCCGAATCCGAGGCCGAGCCGAGCGAGCGACGACAACAACGGCGCGAGGCTTGCCTTCTTCTCAACTCTTAAAGAGCTAGAAGAAGAGCAATTTCTTATATACCCGTCAAAAACCTTTTCCTCTTCCCATGTGGGAAAATCAAGGAGGGAAACTCAAATATTACTCAAATATTTCATTTCCCCCTCCATTTCCCATTCACCCTATTTTAAGCATTAATAAATCATTAATTGCTTAAAACCCCAACAATCCCCCACATGAATGGGAAATGACTATATCACAGAAGTATGCATGAAAAACTGTGTAATTCGCAAGCAAAGATTAAATGCATCTGGATAGGTAGGTTTCCCTTTGAACTTTCCGTAGTGAACTTATGTCGGATATACTCGATCAATCGGTAGATTTGATATCTTTGAACCGTCGAACTTTGGTGTATACCTAGACAACCACAAGTCACACAACCAATCCTTAACCGTCTTTGGTTCTCATTGTTGTGTTCGTTTCAGCCATGAACACCGCCTGGTTTCATAAGTGCATAGAGAATTGGCCTTGCAAAATTCTCCTTGAAGCGGCTAACACTTCACACTTACATAGGTGATTCCTAAACGTGTCATCCCGTAGATACACTATTTGATATACCCCGTATCAAATTTAGAAATCATTAAAAAGCCTTAATGCTTTATCCTTGATACTGAACATTGTCTCATCACGAGAATGGACCAAAAGTTTAGTTGATAATGTTGAACCGTCATTAATGACTTTGTTTGATCTCTTTTAACCTAAATCTTGGGATCTTCAGTCTTCTAGGTAGAGTTACCGCCACTATGACTTGTTCTCGACCGTTGTCCCATTCCCCTTGATGATTTCTCAACTACCTCTCTAGTTAGGCCTTTTGTAAGTGGATCCGACACATTATCACTCAACTTTACATAGTCAATTGTGATAATTCCTCTAGAGAGTAATTTCCTAACGATTTTATATCTTCGTCGTATATGACGAGATTTACCGTTATACATAACGCTCCCAGCCCTTCCAATTGCCGCTTGACTATCGCAATGAATGCATATTGGTGCCAACAGTTTGGGCCAAAATGGAATATCTTCCAAGAAATTTTTGAGCCATTCAGCTTCTTCACCGGATTTATCTAAGGCTATGAACTCAGCCTCCATTGTAGAGTGGGCAATACAAGTTTGTTTGGACGACTTCCAAGATACCGCTCCTCCACCAATAGTGAATACATATCCACTTGTAGACTTGGAATCAGTTGATCCGGTGATATAATTCGCATCACAGTATCCCTCAATGACCGCATGATATTTACTGTAGTACAAAGCAAAGTCCTCGATATGTACTAAATACCCCAAAACTCTTTCATGGCCATCCATTGAGATTGACCTGGATTGCTCATATATCGACTCAATTTACTTATAGCACAAGCTATATCTGGGTGTGTACAATTCATAATGTACATTAAGCAACCCAACACACGAGCATAATCCAATTGTGATATGCTTTGGCCTTTATTCATTGCTAATGCAAGATTCACGTCAATTGGAGTCTTTGCAACTTTAAAGCCCAAGTGCTTGAATTTTTCAAGTACTGTCTTAATATAATGAGAATGTGACAATGCCATACCTTGAGAAGTCTTATGGATCTTAATTCCCAGAATTAAATCAGCAACTCCCAAGTCTTTCATATCAAACTTGCCAGTTAGCATGCGCTTAGTCGCATTTATGTTGGCAATGTCATTACTCATTATCAAAATATCATCCACATATAAGCAAACAATGACTATGTGATTTGGAACATTTTTAATGAACACACATTTATCACATTCATTTATTTTAAAATCATCTGACAACATTATTTGGTCAAATTTCGCATGTCATTGTTTGGGTGTTTGTTTTAGTCCGTAAAGGGACTTAACAAGTCTACACACCTTCTTTTCTTTACCTGGAACCACAAACCGTTGGTTTATGTAGATTTCTTCCTCAAACTCTCCATTTAAGAAGGTCGTCTTAACATCCATTTGATGACTTTAAAGACCATAAATAGCAGCTAATGCTACCAACGTTCTTATGGACGTAATTCTTATAACTGGAGAGTATGTATCAAAATAGTCAAGACCTTCTCATTGTCTATACCTTTTGACCACAGGTCTTGCCTTAAATTTGTCAATAGTGCCATCATCTCTTATTTTTCTCTTAAATATCCATTTAGAACCCAACAATTTATTTCTAGGAAGAAGATAAACCAATTCCCATGTATGATTGTTCAATATGGATTCTATTTCACTATTGACTATCTCTTTCCAAAATAATGATTCCGAAGAAGACATAGCTTCTTTAAATGTTTGAGGCTCATTTTCCAATAAGAAAGTCACAAAATCTGGTCCAAATGAAGTAGACGTTCTTTGACGTTTACTACGTCTTGGATCCTCCTGATTAAGTGTACTTTCTTTTGTTTCTTCCCGAGGTCATTTTGATCCTTCACCAATTGACTCATATTCCTTTTTATACGGATATATATTTTCAAAGAACTCAGCATTATCTGATTCTATA
>ML252942.1:0-20506 GCA_005239495.1 Nicotiana undulata | reverse complement strand
GTAAAAAAATTCGGGTGGCGACTCTGAATAAAAATAAATCCCAAAAATCGAAAAATGTCACTTTAATTGGGAAAACTCCCTTATTACCCTTACCCGGTGAAAAAGGAGGTGTGACAACGGTTATGATTCCCTACAATCTAGGCTTAATTAACTTTGATTGGACTCTTTGGAACGGGTTCATTTGGAGATAAGTACTGACAAATTAAAATAGGCTTAATATGGATAGAGTCCTGCTCATGAGTGACTATAATTATTTCAATAAGTGTATAGTGATGAGCACGTACCTTGTCAGTCAAATGAACCAGCCACGATGAACCAGGTTCATCGTGTTAGAGTCTCTTGTTTTGGCCTCAATTTACAAAAATAAAAAAATATCATTAGCAACAAAAGAGTCACATTAATACATGGAAAGAGAGTATGGCATTTAAGACATAAAACTGAGCAATGATTATTCTGATTATTTACATTTTTCAGAGATTCTAGCAAAAAAATTTCCCCTTTTTTTTCATTTTTGTTTTTGAACTAGTTCAATTAGGTGATCTTAATCACCCCTAATTCTAACCCGTTTCTCTCAAAATGCTCTCTACTCAATGCTTTAGTAAATATGTTAGCGATTTGCTTGTCAATAGCACAAAATTCAATTGAGATCATTCCTTTTTCATAGTTATCTCTTCAGAAATGGTGTCTAACATCTATGTGCTTGGTTCTCTTATGATGAACCGGATTCTTCGTCATACTAATAGCACTAGTGTTGTCACAAAAAATAGGAATGCATCCAACCTCTATACCAAAATCCATGAGTTGCTGCGTAATCCATAGCAACTGAGCACAACATGAGGCTGCAGCCACGTACTCAGCCTCAGCAGTAGACATAGCTACTGAATTTTGTTTCTTGGTGGCCCAAGACACTAGGAAAGAGCTCAAAAAATGTGCCATGCCTGAGGTGCTCTTCCTGTCTACCAGGAAGCCTACATAATCTGCATCGGCATATCCTACGAGATCGAAATTACTACCTTTAGGATACCAAAGGCATAGATCAGTGGTGCCTTTCAAATATCTCAGGATTCTCTTCACTGCAGTTAGATGGGACTCCTTGGGATTAGCCTGAAATCTCGCACAAAGACCTACGCTGAAAACAATGTCAGGTCTACTGGCAGTAAGATATAATAAAGACCCAATCATCCCTCTGTATATCTTTTGATCAACAGATGAACCAGGTTCATCTGCATCTAATTTTGTGGATGTTGCAATGGGAGTGTCAATTTCTTTGAGTCTTCCATTTTGAATCTTTTGAGAAACTCTTTCATATATTTTTGCTGATGGATCATAGTTCCATTTGAGTTTTGTTTAATTTGTAAGCCTAAAAAGAAATTAAGCTCACCCATCATGCTCATCTAAAATTCACTCCCCATAAGTTTAGCAAATTCCTTACTCGATTATTCAGAGGTTGCCCCAAATATTATGTCATCTACATATATTTGTACTACCGGGAGATCCTTACCTTTTTCCTTTAAGAACAAGGTGCTATCAATTTTACCTCTTTTGTAGTCATGTTCTAGTAGGAATTTAGATAGCTGCTCATACCATGCTCTTGGTGCTTTCTTGAGTCCATACAAGGTCTTGTCAAGTTTGTACACATGGTCAGGTGTCTCCTTGCTTTCAAATCCTGGAAGCTGCTTGACAAATACTTCCTCCTTTAGGTAGCCATTGAGGAAAGCACTCTTGACATCCATCTGGTGGAGAGTAAATTCCATGTAGGCAAAAAATGCTATGAGGAGCCTGATTGCCTCCAGTCTTGCCACAGGAGAAAAGGTTTCATCATAGTCAATTCCCTCTTATTGACTATATCCTTGGACAACCAGTCTAGCCTTGTTTCTTGTAACTGTTCCATCTTCATCGAGTTTGTTTCTAAAGACCCACTTTGTGCCAATCACTGATCTATCTAGTGGTCTGGGTACCAGATGCCAAACTTGACTCCCTTCAAATTGATTTAGTTCTTCTTGCATGGCATTTACCCAGTCAGCATCCTGTAAGACTTCAACAACATTCTTTGGTTTGATTAAGGATAGAAAGGCATCAAACGCACACAGATTTTTCAAGGAGGATCTGGTTTTGATTCCAGATGTTAAGTCTGTTATGATGTTCTAAATGGGGTGAGAACTTTGATATCTGTGTGGTTTGAGCACCAATTTTCATGACTTGATGATCCCATAGTGTCTTGTTGTTGTGGAACAGGATCAGGGCCAAGTCCCAATGAGGATTGCTGTTGAGTTCCCCCTGTCGTGTTGCTTAGGGTAGTTGGACCTGGTCCATCACCTATTCCTTCTTCCATATTTTCTCCAGTTTGATCACTGCTTCTGACCAGTCCAATCTCCTCATCTTCCGGCTCCTGTCTCTCAGAGAGAATATTAGTTTCATCAAATACAACATGCTCACTCTCTTCTACACACATAGTTCTTTTATTATATACTTTATAAGCCTTACTATGTGATGAATATCCCAAGAATACTCCCTCATCACTTCTGGGATCAAATTTACCTAGGGAGTCTTTGCCATTATTGTGCACAAAACACTTGCATACAAAAGCCCTAATGTGGGATATGTTGGGCTTTCTTTCTCTCTTTAAGTAATTCATAGGGAGTTTTCTCTACAAGTGGTCTGGTCATGCATCTATTTATTATATAACATGCAGTGTTTATTGCCTCTGCCCAAAAGCTATGAGGTAGTTTACTAGAAAGAAGCATGGTTCTGGCCATATCTTCAAGAGCTCTGTTCTTTCTTTCAACAACTCCATTTTGTTGTGGAGTTCTAGGGGAAGAGAAGTTGTGATTTATGCCATGTTTATCACAAAATTCAGCAAACTTTGCATTTCCAAATTCAGTACCATGATCAGATCTTATCGATGCAAGTTAATTTCCTAACTGTTTTTGAGTTTTTCTAACAAATGAAGTAAACATATCAAATGCTTCATCTTTAGATGTTAGAAACAAAGTCCAGGTAAACCTGGAGTAGTCATCAACTAGCACCATAACATATTTCTTACCACATCTGCTCAAGGTTCTCATAGGACCGCATAAGTCCATATGGACCAGTTCCAACGTCCTGGTGGTACTGACCATTTTCTTGCTTTTGAATGAGGATCTTACCTGCTTCCCCCTTGCACATGCCTCACATACTTTGTCTTCTTTAAACTTAATGTTAGGGAGCCCTACCACTAAGTCCTTGGAGACTAGTTTGTTAAGCTGATTTATACTTGCATGACCAACTCTTTTGTGCAAAAGGAGGGGATCACTGTCCAACACACTTAAACAGGTGAGTTCATTTTCTGATAGTGTGGACAGGTCTATGACATAGATGTTATTCACTCTTTTTCCCTGCAAAACAATCTTGTCAGTAAGAAGATTAATCACAAAATATTTAGTGGAAGTGAATGCAACCAGGTTACCTCTGTCACACAGTTGTGACACACTGATCATGCTATATTTTNTACACATTCTCAATGGAACGTGTGTCATCCTTACCTACCTTACCAACCCCAATAATTTCACCTTTCTTCCCATTTCCAAAGGAGACATTTTCTCCTTTGAGGTTTTCAAGTGAAAGGAATTGTTCCTTGCTCCCTGTCATATGTTTTGAGCATCCGCTATCCAAGTACCATATTTGGCTGCGTCCTCTCACTTGAACCTACAAAAGAAAACCAAGGGTTAGTCTTAGGGACCCAAACTAGTTTGGGTCCTTTTCTATGAGAGAAAGGATGAATTAAGCTTTTTCTGGCCCAATTTGGTAACCAATTTATCTTTCGAACAAAACTTTCATTCCTTCGACTGACATGCTATTTTGCATTGCATTCAATTTTGTAGTGACCAGTATTACCACAATGGGTGCAAATTTTGTTCTCAGGAAGAGTGAGATACTTGCTTTTGGGATCTCATTTGGGCAGTTGACTCCCAAAGCCAAGTCCTCTTCTGTTGCTGCNTCTGTTGCTACTATGATTTTCTTGAAGCCATGTCAAGGCATCAGAGGATTTATTCCATTTGCATGTTCGATCTAATTCATGTTTGACCTTACCAAGTTCTTCTTTTAGTACTCTTATCTGTTCATCTTTATTGTACATCTTATCCTTTAGTTTTCCTGCATTCTCTTCTAACATGAGTTGAGAGTGATCAACTGTCTTCTTACTAGTTCCTAGTTTCAGTTTTAAATTTTCAGATTTTAGCTCTAGGATCTTAGTTTCAAGTGGATGAACCTGGTTCTTCAAGGCAGTGTTTTCCTTTTCAGATTCACTTACTCTGATTTCCAGGTTCTTACACTTTGCTTTTAACATTACACACTCCTTAGACAATTGTTCTTTCTCTTTATTTATTTCTTCAGAATCATCCATGAAATTAAGTAGCAACTCAAAGAGTTTTTCTTTGGATAGGAATTTAATCTTGTTTTTGAGGTGGGATATACTTACCTCTGGTTCTTCACATGATTCCTCATCTGATTCACAAATTGCCATAAGTTCTTGTTCTTCTTCCTCACCATCTTCTGATTCTTCATCTGAGCTTTCTCCCCAAGCAACAACCATTGCTTTAGTTGTGGTTTTCTTGGGATGGACCAGTTCCTTCATTCAGATCTTTCCCTTTTCCATTCTACTTCCCACTGAGGACAATTCTTGATGTGGTGGTCAGGTTTTCCACATTTGTAGTATCCCTCATTGGCTGGCTTTTCTAGAGCTTTTGCTTTGTTGTAGTTTCCACCTCTTGAGATGCCCTTTTTTCTTATGAGGTTGTTTCTGAATTCCTTAGTGATCATGGCCATCTCATCTTCCTCCAGATCTTCTCCCTCAGTGATTCTTAGTTCTAGACTTCTTTCCTTCTTAGAAGTATCCATTTTCATTGTCTACCTTCTGAGTTCGTAGGCAGTGAGATTTCCAATTAGCTCGTCCAACCTGAGTACGTGGAAAACACCTGGCTCAAAAGGTGAAAAAACCATGACCTACTTCCCAGTAGGATTTTCCCAAACCCTTCACTATGTCACTGAGCCAAACAACATTTACAAAATAAACTCTTTTGTAAACCTAAGGACTAACTTTAATCCCCTTGTGGCAAACTAGCCTCTAGCTAATTGCGAAAAACTTTAAGTTAACTCTAACTTGAATATTGTGTACATATTACAATTTCTTCTAGATAAAGCTGATAGATACAATTTGTAATCACCTACTATAAACAACTAGACTCAAAAGATAATAGATGGAAATGGTTCTTCGAGCTGGTTCAAGTAGCTTTTGAGTCGCATAGGGATTCTTCACATGAACTGCTTGAAAAATTGCGTTGGTAATTTTGCTCTCAATTCTTGTTTCACTTCTACATTTGTGCACACCATTCAGCAGGAATACTTTGACAATATATAGGATCAGTAGTTGAGTCGTTGAAGTAGAATTTTGATGCAACTCTTCCTTGGTGGAAGAGTTTGAGTTGATCTCAACTTCCTTGATCCTTCTCTATCTTGATTATGTCCTACCTGAATACGAAGTCTATCTCTCTATCAATTTGCAGTATTTTCGCTTAGGAGATAACCCCTTAATTTAGAGATGGTGTTTATCTCCTGCGTGTGAACTCTTCTCGTGTCATTCAGTCTGCATGTCTATGTTCCATGATGGACCTAGTTCAACTGTGAGGACATTTGTCATTCTTCAAAACCATTCAGTGACTTGATTCAACATGAAGGTAAAGCCGAAGGCACCCTTTTCCTGGTATAGCCTACAGGGTGATGACAACCCTAAAGGCAAGAACCCCAAGGGCCAATCCACTACTTCTATTGGCCAGTCTGAAGAGCCAGTAGTAGTAGTGGCTCCTACTCAGCCCTCCTTCAGACACCCCAGGCATGGCTCCAGGACCTTCCACTTCTACAACCCCAGATATTCCCTCATCTGCAGCATATCTTTTGACTTCCCACCGCTTGAGCCAGACCCTTGCCAGTATCAACAACTGGATGCAGGCAACCACTTCTAAGTTGTCTGTACTTTCTACATCGGTGGCATCCCAATCTGCACCTCCTAAGCCATAGGTCCCACAGTCAGTGGAGGAAACTCTCAAGGAGCTTCTGGACAACCAGAAAAAGCTCCTAGAGAACCAGAAGTTGATCATGGATGCTGTTGATTCTCATGGAAAAGCATTGAAGGAGCTTGCTAAGGAGACAAAGAAAATGAGAAAGACTCGTGCTTCAAAGGAGTCGGTGAAGAAGTTGAAGGTGGAGGTAGAGAAATTGAAGGCTCATCACTTGCCTTTGGAGCTCTTATTGCATGACCCAACTCCAGCATCCCAGCCTGAGCCGGATCAGGAGACAGAGAGGCCAGCAAAGAGGAATAGGGTAATTCCCCGTACTGATGATGTTGTTATAGAGTTGGAGGACCCCGCATGGAGGTTCCTATAGTCAGCCCCAGATTCCAGTACATGCCCAGATCCCGTCGGAGATACAAGTTACAGGGAGCCAGTCACAGGTTCCCGAGCAGTCCAAGGACCCAGGGACCCAGACTCATGAGCCTATGCAGACGGAGGGCCAATAGGGAGTTTCTTTTTACTCACTCTCTCTCTTTTATTTTGAGCTATTTTTGGTTGGTTAGCATTGAGGACAATGCTAGCTCTCATTTGAGGGGGTAGACCTATTTGGATGATTTGGATTGTATACATGACACTATTTTCTTGTATTATGCTTTCTTTTTACTTTTAGTATGTACATATATTTACCATTCTAGTTTACTTTTCGTACTTTGCAACTTTGGTCTGTATATAAAGTTACCTTCTGATGTATATATTCATTAGCCCTTATGTATATTCGACTAAATCCCCCCTTGTATATATTTATTCTACTTTTCGCATTTTTTCCTTTCATAGCTTCTTATTTTATTTTCGTAGCTTCTTGTTTTGAATTTTTGCGTGCAATAAGCCTTTGGTTTTCTTAATTCCATGGTTCTTTCCAAAGGTGGAATTTGTGTGAACAGGGTGGCTCTTCTCGATGATGGATGGCATGAAAAACTTCTTAAGGGTTTCAGTCTGTTTTCTTTTTGCTTTTTGTGTAAATAGTAGCTAGTGAGTAATGGTGCCTCAGGCAAAGCTTCACTTGGGCCTAACACATTTGTCGTTGATCATATGGTCAAAAACAAATTGTTGTGTATAAGATGGTGAAAGTTGTGACCTTGAGACTCTTGTACTGACCGATAATCATCAAGTGGTTTTTCAAGACCATTGTGTTGCTCAAATCTTAGCTAAGGTTGTTGTGGGCCCCCAACTTCGCGTCTTTAGCAATCCCATAGCTTGTGTGGTGAGAATTTGAATTGCAAGTCCAAGCCCGAGCCATTAGTCTAGAACTTGCCCTGAATGTTTGTCTAGGCGAAATCCTAAGTGTAGTTTGACTTGAGATGTGATTATAGGCTTTTCTTGATCCGAATAATGTCTTGAAAACTTCCATAGCCTACCAATGATAATATCCCTAGTCAACCCTTTTGAGCCATAGACCTTTTTCTTTCAAAAACCACGATACAAGCCTTTACTCGTCCTGACCCTCTCTTGGCACCCTATCTTTCCTTAGCACAAGGTAACAGAATAAGTTTGGGGGATAGACGAGGACCGCAAAAAAGTGGAAAAAGGTACAAAATGAAGAAAAGGAAAGGCAATGAAAAAGAAAGAAAAATCAAAAAGTCAAAAAAAAGAAGAAAGAGAATGAACAATCTAGAAGAAATAAAGGGAATCAATAAAAGAAAAGAGATGAAAGGCGTGGAATGTTTAGAAAGGAGAAAAAAGGTTTGAAATGAACAAGAAAGAGTGACAGTGTGTCTCTCTAACCCCTCAGAAAGAATTTAATGACTCAAAAAAATAAACCAAGAGAATGTATGCCAAAATGAAGCAAATGAAGTGCTTAAGAGAAGATGGAACTTACCTACACCAAATATTTCCTACCTTGAACCAATAGCCTTCACTATATCTCCACAAAAGCCCTATATGATCTAGAGTTGAATAAAACTTACATTAGTGGCGACTCACATAAGGGGCAAGCTTATGGTACTTAGAGCCGGACTTTAGACCTTTCTTTGAGAGAGACGAGTGTGTTTCCATTATCCACGTTCTGAGCGCTACAATCTAAAAGTGAGGTTTGCTTAGGGAGAGTTGAAGAGTATGAGTTTGGGTTCCACAATGACCAAAGTAGTAGAAAGAGTTTCTTTGATGGGTTGAGTCAACTCTTAATGCTCTCGTGTCACACTAAATCCATGATGTTTAGAAGGTCGAATGTTGTTAATGATTCATCTGAGTTGAGGGAAATTGTTAGTCCCAATTAATGCTAGAAGAGGTCACTATAGGGCAGCTGAATTTTCTTGGATTTACTCTTAAGAGGTGAGTCTTATTTTGTTTGCTTGAGGACAGGCAAAATCTTAAGTTTGGGGGAGTTGATAACTAGGGATTATAGATCATTTTACACTCCTTCTTACTTGAGTTTTGATTAAAAATGTATACAAAATAGTCCAAAAAGGCTTACATGTTGTACTTGTTTGTAGGGTTTGGTAAAAAAGGTGACAATTAGTCAAAACCAGCTCAAAAAGGAGTGAAAAATGCACAAGTACCAAGAACAAATCCAAGCACATTGCAACAGATCCACTGCGGCCGCATTCCATTTAGTGCGGTCCACAGTGAGGAGATTCAGAGAGGTGCATATTGGGGAAACTCAAGAATTGCGGCCGCAAAGCATTGTGTGCGGACCGTAGTGGCCTCACCGCGGCCGCAAGCGAGTTTATGCGGTCCGCAAGGATGGGGTTCAGAGAGTTGGGAATTTGGAGGTTAATGCCAATGCGGTCCGCGGTCCTTTTGTGTGGACCGCAGTAGAAGCCACCGCGGCCTCGGTGCATTTTATGCGGCCCGCGGTGGCCAAGTTCAGAGAGCAGAAGTTTGAAGCCAAAAAGCCTCACCGCGACCGTACTCCATTTCTTGCGGTCCGCGATACCCCCCAGGGGTATTTTTGTCTATAAAATTCGGCCTAGTATAAATACTTTCTTTCCTCATTTTTAGGTAAGATTTTGTACTCTAACTTCGAGAAGAGCTCGTGAACAGCAATAGTAGACTATTTTGAGTAATTTTATAGTTGGTTTATCATTGAATCTTCAATTATTATCTTGTAATTAAATCTTATGGGTTATTCTTCATCCACTTATTTGTTTTCTTTCATTATATGACCCATTAGCTAGGGTTGTGGCTCAACCCTAGTGTGGGTATTTGATGGGTCTTTTGATTTAAGGCTTAGATGTTTATGGGTAGTTGATATTTGGACTGATTTGTGTTTTCCATGTTAAATTAGTCGTTGCAAACACTAATTTGTGCCTATTTGACTTGGGTTCTTCTTGAGAAAGAGAACTTGAGTCTAGGAAAATCAGTCCAACAAGGAATTGGGGTGTAATCAAGAGATTGATAGTCCCAATTAAAGGGTTAAACCTAGAGATACTAATACCCGATTTGAGCCTATATTGCTTGCACAATTTTAACACCCAATTGGACTTGAGGAAGTCAATTAGGGCAAAGTCACTAAAGCTACCAAGAGGTATAGAGTGAGTACTTCTGTGCATTGTCTATATCACGATCCCCAACATAACGTCTTTTCCTTAAACTTTAGATCCCGTCAAGTATTCACCTAGGAGAAAGTCACAGCCCTAGTCCCTTTATCTATTGAGAAAACATCCAAAAAGATATTAGTTAGTTAGTTCGTAATTTCAACTAGACTAAACCGTAGTTTAGTCACAAAACCATTTGATGAGAAGTGCAATTGAGAACACAACGCATACTAGATCACTTAGACACTAAACTTTAATATATATAGCTCCATGTGGAAATCGATCACGACCCTTCGGGTAAAAGCTGCATTGACCCCCGTACTTGCTCCTCTTTAGTGGTATAAGCGGGATCCGATCACTCATCGACCCTATAAGTTTTGAATTAGCCCATAGGCTTTTTGCGTTGGCTTCAAGGCTCTTAGATGACTTTAGATACTTGTTATGGGCTCAGTCCCCGAGCCGGGTTACGGCTCGAGATCATAAGCCTTTAAGTTTTGAATTAGCCCGTAGGCCTTTTGCGCTAGCTTCAAGGCTCTTAGGCGACTTTTAATTTAACATGTCCCGGGTTTAGTCTTCGTGTCGGGTTTTGGCTCGAGGATATCCACCCTTGGGTTTCTTCCGAATCAATTTGAGCCAGTATTTAGCATGGCTATTCCTATCATTTAAAGATTTATTTGAGGCTTTCCGCGTTCGCCTGATTCTTCGACGATGCAATAGGACCTTGATTACGAGTCGTGATGAATGGGCGCCTTGGGAGGATTCGCCCTACGAGCCGACATGAAAATGTTCGAAGCTTCTTGTTCGAGCCGACATGAAATGTTCGAAGATCCTTGTTCGAGCCGACATGAAAATGTTTGAATCTTCTTGTTCGAGCCGACGTGAAAATGTTTGAAGCTCTTGCTTACACTAAAGGTTGCATAGTTTTAACCGATTATTTCCGGAATAGTTTCGAAGTATTTGATTTTATCGCAACAGTAGGGCATCCCCGAGTTGCGTTAGTTTGGCCGTAGCCTGCTGACCGGAGTCACTTTAGATGAAGCCTTTAGTCCCGAGTATCGTATCCTCGGCATCTATATCCGAGGGTATGCCTTTTTAGGGGTCTTACAAGTTCGAATATATAGCCTTGGCTTTGAAGTCGAGAATGCCTGGTTATTCAGACACGCCCACTTGGGGCCTTGTGATCTTGGTCATGCCCGTAGGACTAACAACTTTTGAATACACGCGAGGTTACCCGCTTGGGATCTTACGGCCGCGGGCCTTGATATTTTGAGTTTTAGCGATAGTCATTTTCAGAGTTGTAAAGCGTTTGATGATAAAGTACTCTATTTATTTTCCACAAGCATACATGTTTTTTCCATCGAGGGTTCGGTCCTCCTACACGGACACGGTTCATTTGACAGTTTGGCCCGATACATCATTTCCCTTCCAAAACCCTCTTCGGCTCACTTCGACTTGTTTTGTGGGGCAACCTCCTGGGGAAATGCCCTCCAATGGTTGGGATTTCTTAGAGAGAAGCCTTGAATGCCTATATAAGTTATTTCCGGCGGACGCATAAATGTTGCCTCGTTAAAGACCTTGTCGGTAAAAAACCCTTTTTCGGGGATAAAAACCCGATCGAAGGAAAAGAGTGCAACGCATCTGCTGATCCAGGGGCTCTTTGAAACTGGCGGATGGATTGGGTTCCTCCGTCGGATGTCTGCAAGAGATTATCTTTTGGGAAAATAAAAAGAGATGGGGTCGTAAGATTACCTCAACAGTAATAGCGTTTGAGCATGGATATGTTCCAATTGCTCGGGAGTTTCTAACCTTCCATGGTGCCGAGCTTGTATGATCCTTTGCCTATCACTCTTAGGACACGGTATGTCCCTTCCCAACTTGGGCCCTAACTTCCCCTCATTAGAGTTTCGAGTGTTCAAAGTGACCTTTCGTAGGACTAACTCCCCGATTCCAAAGTGTCGGAGGTTTGCTCTCCTGTTATAGTATCTCTAGATTCTTTGGTTTTGCGTGGACATCCGAACCAATGAGGCCTCCCTTTTCTCATCAAGTAACTCAAGGGCCACGATCATGGACTCATTATTTGAATCCTCTATAGCATACTAGAACCTGGCGCTCGATTCCCCCACTTAGACCGGTATTAAAACTTCGGACCTATATACCAGAGAGAACGGTGTCTCCCCCGTGATTGACTTGGGAGTGGTTCGATACACCCACAGGACTTCGGGCAACATTTCCCTCCATCTGCCCTTTGCACTTTCCAGCTTCTTCTTCAAGTTTCGAATGATGCTTTTGTTTGTGGATTCGGCCTAGCTGTTGGCGCATGGGTGGTAGGGCGTTGATAGGATCCTTTTGATTTTGTGGTCCTTGAGGAATTTTGTTACTTTGGCCCCTATGAACTGCCTTCCATTATCGCAGGTTATCTCGGAGGGGATCCCGAATCGGCATAGGACATGGTCCCATATGAAGTTGATAAATTATTTTTCTCTTATCTTTTCGAAGGCCTGCGCTTCCACCCATTTAGAGAAATAGTCAGTCATAAACAAAATAAATCTGGCTTTACCTGGTGCAGTTGGTAGTGTTCCGACGATATCCATCCCCCATTTCATGAACGACCATGGTGACAGGACCGAATGCAGTTGTTTGCCGGGCTGGTGGATCATGGGTGCGAACCTCTAACATTTGTCGCATTTCTGGACGAACTCCTTAGCGTCTTTTTCCATATTTTCCCAGTAATAACCTGCTCTGATCACCTTTCAGACTAAGTATTTGGCACCAGAGTGGTTCCCGCAGGCGCCTTCGTGGATCTCCCGAAGCACGTATTCTGTGTCACCTGGCCCAAGGCGTACAACCAGGGGTCCGTCGAAGGTCCTCCTATAGAGTGTGTTGTTTTCGTCGAGCGAGAACCGGGCTGCCTTGGTCCGTAGGGCTCTTGATTCCTTTCGGTCTCCTGGTAGGTTTGCATCCTTTAAATAGTTTATGTATTTGTTTCTCCAATCCCAGATTAGGCTGGTGGAGTTGATTTCAGCGTGGCCGTCTTCGATCACCTACCTTGTTAACTGAACAACGGCCCAGAGGAGTACCTCATCCCCCTCGACAGACGACCCCAAATTTGCGAGGGCGTCGACCTCACTATTCTACTTCGAGGTATATGGTGTAAGGTCCATTCCTTGAAGCTATGCAACGTGACTAGAGTTTTGTCGAGGTACCTATGCATTCTGTCCTCTAGGACCTCGAAGCTCTCATTCACCTGGTTAACAACTAGGAGAGAGTCACATTTGGCTTTGATACATTCTTCTCCGAGGCTTTTGGCCAATTCCAGACCTGCAATCACAGCCTCATACTCGGCTTCATTGTTAGTCAATTTTGTAGTTTTTTTGGATTGTCTGATTATGCCACCCGTAGGCGGCTTCGGGATTACACCGAGCCCGTACCCTTTCACATTGGAAGCACCGTCAGTGTACAGGGACCATACCCCGAAAGATGTGCCCGCCTTCAATAATAGTTCCCTTTCTGCTTCTGGTACTAGGGCGAGCGCGAAGTCGGTTACCAAATCCGCCAAGATATGGGGTTTGATAGTTGTCCGGGGCTAATATTCGACATCGTACCCTCCGAGATTGATAGCCCACTTGGCCAATCGACCCGACAACTCAGCTTTATGCAATATGTTTCGAAGCAGGTACGTCGTTAAGAAGCAGATGCCATGACATTGGAAATAAGGTTTTAATTTTCGAGATGCGCTAATTAATGCAAGGACTAATTTTTTTCAGAATAGGGTATCTGGTTTCGGCATCGCCCAAGATCCGACTCACATAATAGATAGGGAATTGCGTACCTTGTTCTTCCCGAACCAGCACACCGCTTATCGCTACCTCCGATACGGCCAAGTATAGATATAATGTTTCACCCTCCTTCGGGGTGTGCAACAAAGGGGGCCTCGACAGGTACCACTTCAATTCTTCCAAGGCACTCTAGCGTTCAGGGGTCCATTCGAAGCTATTTTTCTTCCTGAGCAGGGAGAAAAAATGATGGCTTTTATCCGACGATCTCGATATGAACCGTCCCAAGGCTTCTATCCGTCCGGTCAACTGTTGTACGACCTTCACGTTGTTGACCACCGTGATTTCTTCGCTGGCTTTGATTTTGTCGGGATTGATCTCGATTCCCCTGTTTGACACCATGAAGCCCAAGATGTTTTCCGATCCTACCCTGAAGGCACATTTCTCGGGATTGAGTTTCATGTTATAGCTTCTGAGGATATTGAATGTCTCATGCAAATGGGTCAGACGGTCCTCTGCGCGCAGAGACTTAACTAGCATATCGTCAATATATACTTCCATATACTTGCCTATTTGGCACTCAAACATTTTATTAACCAAACGCTGGTATGTGGCTCCAGCATTCTTCATCCCGAAGGGCATGCCGTTGTAACAGTACGTCCCGTACTTCGTGATGAACGAAGTCTTTTCCCTGTCCTCGAGGTTCATTTGAATCTGATTATACCCCGAGTAGGCATCGAGAAAGGTGAGGGTCTCGTGATTGTCCGTGGCATCGATCAGACAGTCGATGTTGGGAAGCGGGAATATTTAGGGCACGCCCTATTTAAGTCCTTATAATTTATGCACATCCTTAACTTATTCCCCTTATCGGGTACTATCACCACATTGGCTAGCCAACCGGGGTATTTTACTTCCCTAATAGAACCTATTTTGAGGAGTTTCGTTACCTCATCCTTGATGAATGCGTGTTTTACTTCGGATTGAGGCCTCATTTTTTGCTTCACCGGTTTGAACTTGGGGTCGACGCTTAGTCGATGGGTGGTTATTTCGGGTGGAATCCCTGTCATGTCTAAATGGGACCAAGCAAAACAGTCGATGTTATCGGTAAGGAATTGAATGAAATTTTTCCTGAGTTACGGGGGTTAACCTCGTTCCTAGGTATACCTTTCGATCCGGAGAGTGTCTGACCAAGACTGCATGCTCCAGCTCCTTGACTGTAGATTTAGTGGTGTCCGATTCCTCGGGGGAGACAAAGGTACGAGGGGTGAGGAAATCTTCCTCGCCATCCTCGAGGGTTGTTCTTCCCTCCGGCTCCTCCGAGGTGAAGGGCCTTGGCGCTGGTGGATCGTTGTGTAGAAAACATCTTCCTTGCAGCATGTTGTTCTCCATATACGGTTTTTATACCGCCTTCCGTTGGAAACTTCATCATTTGGTGGAAAGTCGATGGCACTGCCCTCATTCTATGTATCCATGGCCTCCCAAGTAATGCATTTTACCTCATGTCCCCTTTGATGACACAGAACTTGGTGTTCTAGATCGTATCGGATACGTTGACAAGGAGGATGATCTCCCCTTTCGTTGTCTCGCCGGCTATGTTGAATCCGTTAGAGTTAGCGAGGTAGGTATGACTCGGCCGAGCATCCCGAGCTGCTCCACTACTTCCGTCCTGATTACATTGGCCGAGCTACCTGGGTCCATGAGGACACGTTTAATTTGAACGTTATTTAAGAGGAAGGAAATTACCAACGCATCATTATGCGGGTGAGGTGGGGTATCGAGATCCCCGTCGCTGAATGTAAGGGTGTCTCCGGGTGTGTGGCTCCGAGCCTGTCCTGCCGCTGCAGTTGATATCTTCGCCCGTTTAATCACGAGCCCCTGAGGGATGTCGCTCACCCCAACGATCATGTGTGCGGAGTGCTGGGACTCTCTTGCTCCACTTTTTTGAGTTATTGCCCTTCCCTGGGGGAGATCCATGATTCGACTACTGGAGAATCCTTGCAGATACCCTTTGCTAATTAACCAGACTGCTTCCCTCTGAAGGTGCCTGCAATCCTTGGTTCGATGACCGTGTGTGTGAACACCCAATTTTTGCCCCGCACGGAAATTACTCCTAAAAATAATCAAAAAATAACTTTTAATGAATTTTAGGAATTTTTCTTTATTTAGTTGCATTTCATGCATGTTTAATATTTTAAAATCATAGAAAAATCATAAAAATTGTCACATTTTTTCATTTCATGTAATCTTAGGTTTAATTCGTATTTTTAGAAATTAATTACCCTTTAATTGATAGATTAGTATATAAAAGTCACAAAAAATATATATTAGCTTAATCAATTAGTTTATTAGTTAAAATGTTAATTAGGTCGTTTTGATAAAAGAAATTTAATCAGTAGTAAGATGACTATTTTTGAAAGATAAAATTTACCCTTGTTTCAAATTGGCCTAATTTCAGGGCCCAAAATGCCAGGCCCAACCAAATTCTCCGCTTTCCAACCCTAATCCCCTCAGACCTAAGAGATAAAAAAAGGGACAAAAAAATGGAGACCTAATCCCTGAAGACTAGCGGTCGTTCCTCCCCTATCTTCTCACTCACCCTCTAAATGGACACCACAAAAAAAATAGACCTTTCCCGGATACCAAAAACGGCAGCACCCCTCAATAAATCAGCAGCCCCCCTCCCGGACAAAAAAAAAGACAGTAGCGTCGTTCGTCCACCCCCCTTTCCCCTGCCTCACCTCCCACACAGCCGTCCCTCCCTTCACTATCCCCGCCGCCTCCAGCCACCAGGTCGCCGAAAATCCGGCAACAACCAGCAGCCTTACACACTTGAACACCATGGGACGCTCCACCGCCTCTTAGTCCCTTACAATTAATTAACACGCTCATGGGACGCTCCATACTGGAAATAAGAAATTGAGTAATTGGTTTCTTTGTCCATATGAAAGACAACCTCTCGTTGATCCTTTTCTAAAAAAAAAATCCAATTGCTTTCAGCCATTATAGGATCTTGATCGGTCTATTTTTTGTGTGCAAGAAATCCATTGGTTTTTTTTGTTGTTGTTGATCTAGTTCGAGTCTCCGGCGAGCTTCGAGGTCGCCGGTAATAAATTTCAGTCGGAGATTCTGATTTCGGTTTATTTTTCCGGTCCCGGTCCAGATCGGTTTTCTTTTCAAGTTCCGCTATCAATTTTTGGATTTCTATTCCATCTCTCAGCTGCTTTGTTAGAGATTTGATTTGGATATTCTTCTTAATACAAAGGTGCGATTATTTCCTATCTTGGGTATTAAATTCTTTTTCTCTAGTATTTTTACTCCTGTTTTTGAATGTTGGAAGTCAAATAACATTAGCCGTGTGTTGACATTCTCTTGATTTAATTAATTCCATGTTTACCATAGTGAGGCGGTCTTTGTTTTATCCCAGTACTGTTCCATGTACGGATACCAAGATTTTCATCTGTGTAATAGTTTGTGGTTGTATGACTAAGTTACTGATTCATGAATTTAATTTGATTTGATTTGTTTCTTTAGTTGGTTGGTTTCCATGTTAAGTAGTAAACAATATGAATTTTGTCTGGATTTGATTAGATAGGCATAGAATAATTATATGCTCACTGCTTTCGTTATATTTTTCTTATTTTCATTTAATTTGTCAACCTCTCATAATAATTTCCATAATATCCGAACCTCTCATGCAAATCTAAAATTTTAGGATAGCAGAATCACAAACATCGTAGCTTGTTTTAGCCGCGATTAACAATAAATCATTGTGGCAATGGGTACGATTCCCGTGGCATGGTCATGGTACATAATTCCCATTTCGGGAGCGTATTCTATGTGACCTGACCCTAACTTCAAATAATATTAAAATAAACATGTCGTATATCGCGGGTACATTTCATGTGGCGCGGTGTGCAACGTGTACCAAAACGACAAGTGTACGACATCGTGACTTGTTTCAAAAAATAAATTCCTTAAATACTAAAAGCGGTTTTAAAGAGAAAAAAGGGAATAAAATGCACATAGGTTAAGAATATGTATTAATTAGATAATTAGGCCAATTATTAATAGTTAAGCGACCGTGCTAGAACCACGGAACTCGGGAATGCCTAACACCTTCTCCCGGGTTAACAGAATTCCTTACTCGGATTTCTGGTCATAGACAAATCAAACAGAGTCAAAAATTCCTCGGTTTGAGATTTTAAAAATAAAACAGTGTCTCGGAGCATTGTCAAAAATCCGGGTGGCGACTCTGAAAAATTAAAATAAATCCCAAAACCGAATAATGTCACTTGAAATGGAAAAACTCCCTTATTACCCTTCATTAATCCGGGGTAGTGAAAAAGGAGGTGTGACAGTGAGTACCGTGGAACTCGCACGTCATGTTAGGGTCCTTCTGCGAGGAATTTGACAGTACGGGTTTTGTCCATCTGGTGTCTTTGATCTTATTCGTGGCCGATATGATATATGAAACATCGTCCCTGGAGTTGTATGGGGTCGGTTTGGGTTACCCTTTCCAGTTCTGTGTGTCCATCGTACCTAGCTTTGTCCGCCACCCTGCTTTGGTCCGTTTTTGGATTGGCTCGGGGCGCGTTGGTTTTTACGAAGCTCCCCTGATTCTTGATGTAGGGTCGATACCTTTCTTTTCGTGGTTCTGGCTTTCTTTCTAGGAGTCTTGATTTTATTTTCCTAGCGAGGTCTTTGAGTATTCTTATGACGGCAAGAACGGTCGTTAGTTCTATATTTTCCAACCTTTCCGGTATTGACCAGATTCGGGAGTCGGTGCTGACGCGCCTGAAATTTTTTGATGGTTTTGCAGCTGAGAAATCGATGTTTGTTGCGCCTGGAGCATTTCAAAGATCATCTGGAGATTATCCTCCTTTCTCTCGGGCAGCAGTCTCCCGCTCTCCCCACTAGCCTTTTCGGTGTGCGTTCCGGCCGGTGCGAGGATTAATATCTTTGTGTTGGCCGTTACTCGAGTCCGTGTTCGTGGGAGTTGGCCCCGTTGTGCTGCCAGGGCTTAGCGACAGTACACCAGCATTTGGGATGCTCACATCATTCCCTCTGAAATCTCCAAAACTGCTACTTTTGCATGTATTCGTTGAGCCAAACATTTTGACTTGAAATCAAAAGGTCTTGGGAAAGAAAATGCGTAAAAGATAACTTGCGTTATTTCAACGAACTAGCACTAAAATAATCACTATTATTTTTAGCCCCACGGTGGGCGCCAAACTGTTTACCGGGAAAATAGTAATTACAATTATATTTGATTAAGTGATTCTAAAAATATGTGATTTATCGTAGTACCAGTTATTAGGCAGTTGATATAAGGTGCGTTAGGATATAATGGAGCGAAAATAGTTACAAAGCTGAAGAAAAGCAAACCGGGGCGCCTTAAGTCGAAGGCTCGATACTAGCCTCAAGGGCCTTTGGGACCGTGGTTCGGAGCCGATGTCGAATGGTTGGTGACGCTATAACAGATTTATAGGCCTCGTGGTGTGATATTTATGATCAATAATGAGCTATTTATGAAGAACAGTAAATGAAAAGCAATAAATGTGAGTAAATGAGCTAGTAGAGAGAAATAGAGAATGCTCTTGTGCCTTGTATTAATGTGTGTCCTTTTCACAAAATGACTAGGGCCCCCTTTATATAGGAAGGGGGATCTCAATATAGTACATTGATATTTATTACAAAGATCTTGACTGATTCGGCCAGTTAATGTCTAGGTACGGATTCGTACTTTGTTGCAGGGCTGTCTACATCAATCTTCGTGTCGTTTCCTCATGCCAACCCCGATCGAGCTCACACTACCTCGAAGCCTGACACGAGAGAGACTCGAGGCCATACCTCGGGCCACACTTGGGACCTTATACAAATACACCGTCGAATATCAAAATGAACATAAAATTGGCCATCTCAATTTTAGCCGTACACAAAATTGAACCAACCCGATCTATCTACCGTTGTATATATAATATATGAAGGTCAACAACTCTACATGCATCATAGGCGAGTGGCTCTAGTGATTGCTGAGTAATAAAGACAACAGAATAAAAAGCCTCATCAATTAACTCAACATAATCAATAAATTATAGAATTGTGCAAAAGTTCTCTAACAAAACATGATCGTCTCAAATTTAACTATCACAAGTCCTTAGTGAACTCACAACTTATAACAAGATCAAAATAAAGCTAAAATCTGATAATTTCATTAATTGAAATCGAAATTCGCATATATTTTGATGGGTAAGAGAATATATATAATCTAAAAAGGCGATGGCTTCTTAATTTTAATTTAGTGTTGGTGAAGACGGATAGGAAGTCCTTTTTCTGGTGTAGGCATCATATCACCAACAACCTTCTCATCTGGTGCTACTAATTCCCACTTGTATTTTACTACAACATTGTGAATAAAAGTTAAAATTGCAAGGCGAGCATACTCTTTGCCAGGGCACATTCTTGGTCCACCACCAAATGGCACGTATGTGTATGGAGTTTGCTCGTCCCGTTTCTCGTATCTGGATGGATCAAACTCTTCGGGGTCCTGAAAATATGCTGGATTTTTGCTTGTGCTGCTTGCTGTCCAGTAAACCTATACATGTCAAATTACTTAGTTTTTCCAAATTAAAAATATTAATATTAATTATGATGTACTTGTTTCTGGTGTAGCTGCTTAAGATTAGTATTTTCATTGAACTTTTGTATGATCCTATTGGCAGACTATGTTGCTCGGACTCTCCGAAAATGTGGCTGGATATGTGTCGGATCCTCCAAAAGTAATGTATTTTTTAAGGAACCGACACAAGTACGACTACATTTTGGAGAGTCCGCGCAACATAGTTGGCGATTATTGGCTCGAGAGTTTGGAGGATTAATGTGGATTAATATATCAAATAAGGTTGGTGGAATTTGGTCGCAATATGTTCTGATTAGTGGATCATTACAGAACTTTATTAATTAAATATTTTTGGTTAAGATAAGATGTATTCTTAAGTGACTACGGAGTATGTTCCAAATACTTTTTTTATTAAAAAACTTCAAACCATTTGGACAATATCTGGTTAAGGTTGAAAAAAATAAGTATTTGATATAGAGATTTGAAAAGCCTATTTGGGTTTTAAAATTGTGATCGAACGTACATTTCACTTGAAAT
>ML252941.1:39683-62798 GCA_005239495.1 Nicotiana undulata | reverse complement strand
CTTGCAAAATCTCTGGAACTTTTGCTTCAGAACTTGATTCACTTTAGCACTTGTGCGTCACCTCTTTCAGCAGTAATACATTGATTATTTATAGTGTTCATTTGTTGAGTCCATGATTCAATTCTGATCCAACTCTTCCTTGAAAAACGAGTTTGATTGCAACTCAACTTCCCTCTATTTCTGTCCTAGCTGAAATCAACTTCTGTCTTCTCCATCAATTTGCAACCTTTTCGTACTAGGAGACATTCTCTTAGTTCTTTGATACTCAGCAATCACTGATATCTCCTAGACTTGTACTATTCGTGTTCCAACTGCTTCATTCAGATGTATATGCTATGATGGACCTGGTTCAACTTGACACCTTTTGTCAATCTTCAAAACCTATTCAGTGACATGGGCCAACACGAAGTCTTCTCCAGATGTTGTCACATGTATTCTGACTGTTCAAACACATGATGTTTATGCTCTTATTGATCCCGGATCTTCATTGTCATATGTTACTCCATTTATTGCTTCAAGTTTTGGGATAGAACCCGAATAGCTTCATAAGCCATTCTCTGTGTCGACTCTGGTTGGTGATTCTATCACGGCCGCGCGAGTCTATAGGAATTGTGTTGTCACAGCGTGTGGTCGAGATACCACGGCCGATCTTATTGAGCTAGGAATGGTGGAATTTTATGTTATCATAGGGATGGATTGGCTCTACTCATGCTTTGCTAAAATCGACCGCCGAACCAGAATTATGAGGCTCGAGTTTCCTAATGAGCCCATTATTGAATGGAAAGGGAATAATGTTGTACCGAGGGGCAGGTTTATTTCCTATCTTAAAGCCTCCAAGATGATCAGGAAGGGGTGCATCTATCATTTGTTCCGGGTTGCGGATACCACTTCAGAGGTGCCTGCTCCCGAGTCCGTGCCGGTGGTGAATGAGTTTCTTGAGGTATTTCCGGATAAGCTTCCTGGGATTCCACCAGATAGAGAGATCAATTTCGGGATTGATGTATTGCCAGATACGCAACCAATATCTATTCCACCTTATAGGATGGCGCCAGCAGAATTGAGAGAGTTAAAAGAACAGTTGAAAGATCTATTAGAAAAGGGTTTCATTCGGCCAAGTGTGTCGCCTTGGGGCGCACCGGTTCTTTTTGTAAGAAAGAAGGATAGATCGCTTCGGATGTGTATCGATTATCGGCAGCTCAACAAGGTCACTATCAAAAACAAATATCCATTACCTCAGATAGATGATTTGTTCGATCAATTGCAAGGTGCTAGGTTCTTCTCAAAGATTGATTTACGGTCCGGGTATCACCAACTAAAGATCAGGGAGCAGGATATTCCTAAGACCGCCTTCAGGGCTCGTTATGGGCACTTTGAAGTTTTCGTAATGCTTTTTGGGCTAACCAACGCCCCGACAACTTTTATGGATCTTATGAATCAGGTTTTCAAGTTGTTTCTTAACTCCTTTGTGATTGTCTTTATTGACGACATCCTTGTTTATTCGAGAAGTTGGGAAGATCATGCTAATCACCTCAAGGCAGTTCTGCAAACTCTTCATCAACACTAGTTATATGTAAAGTTTTTGAAATGTGAGTTTTGGCTAGAATTAGTCACCTTTTTGGGTCATGTTATTTCCGTGGAAGTGATTCGGGTTGATCCCCAAAAGATTGCAGCGGTAAAGGATTGTCCTAGGCCAACGAACCAGACAGAGATTCACAGTTTCTTGGGTTTAGCTGGGTATTATCAAAGGTTTGTGGAGGGATTATCTACTCTCGCCTTTCCATTGACTAAGCTGACTTAGAAAGCGGTTAAGTTTCAGTGGTCTGATGCTTGTGAAAAGAGTTTTCAGGAATTGAAGTCGAGATTGACTTCAGCGCCAGTGTTGACCTTGCCAGAAGGTTAAGAGGGATTCGTGGTTTATTGTGATGCTTCGAGAGTTGGTTTGGGATGTGTGTTGATGCAATATGGTAAAGTTATAGCGTATGCTTCAAGGCAACTCAAGAATCACGAGAAGAATTATCTGACGCATGATTTGGAGCTCGCAGCGATTGTGTTTGTATTGAAAATCTGGGAAATGATCAATATGGACTTGGTGGTAGGGTTACCCCGCACTTAGCGCAAGTTCGACTCAATTTAGGTAATAGTGGATCGACTCACGAAGTCGGCGCATTTCTTGCCAGTCAAGTCCACCGATACCGCGGAATAGTACGATCAGTTGTATATTAGAGGAATAGCCAGACTCCATGGCACTCCAATTTCTATTATCTCGGATCGAGGAGCCCAGTTCACGGCTAACTTTTGGAGGAAATTTCATCAAGGTTTGGGTACTCAGGTAAATCTCAGCACAACTTTCCACCCACAGACAGACGGTCAAGCGGACTATTCAGACGCTTGAGGATATGTTGCGCGCTTGTGTATTAGATTTCAAGGGTAGCTGGGATGGTCACTTGCCGCTTATAAAGTTTGCTTACAATAACAGTTTCCATGCTAGTATTCAAATGGCCCCATTTGAGGCATTGTACAGAAGGAGGTGTAGGTCTCCGATCGGATAGTTCGAGGTTAGTGAGGCGGAACTGCTAGGACCGGATCTTGTGCATCAAGCTATGGAAAAAGTTAGAGTCATTCAGGAAAGGATGAAAACTGCTCAGAGTCGTCATAAATCCTATGCGGATGTTCATCGTAGAGATTTGGAATTTCAAGTAGATGATTGGGTATTCTTGAAGGTGTCTCCCATGAAGGGAATGATGCGGTTTGGGAAGAAAGGGAAATTGAGCCCAAGTATGTCGGGCCATATCGGATCACTTAAAGGATAGGGCAAGTAGTGTATAGGCTGGAATTGCCCCCTGAACTGTCATTAGTGCATCCAGTGTTTCATGTTTCCATGTTAAAGAAGGTAATTGGAGATCTAGCTGCCATCGTGCCAGTTGAGACCATTGAGATTAATGAAGAATTGTCATATGAAGAAGTTCCGGTTGCTTTCTCGATAGGCAAGTCCGTAGACTGAGAACAAGGAAATAAAGTGTTCTGGCGAAGTCAGCAAGTCGAGGAAGCCACGTGGGAAGCGGAAAGTGAAATGAAAGAAAAATATCCCCATTTGTTTGAACAAGTCTAGTAGTGATCGTAAGAACTGCCATCTCTAAGTGAATACACCTTTGTGTTTAATTTGTGCAAAAACACTTCACTCTCCTAATTTCCTTATTGATGTAACATCTCAAGTTGTGCCATATTTGTGTATGTTGTGATTATTTGGGTAATGTGCAACTCCTTGAAGTGAGCTAAATTATGTGCAATTCATGCGATAGCTAAAGGATATGCAAATTGTGGTGTTAACTAAATTATGCATAGCATGTTGAAGTAATTGAGTTGTATACGATTTAATGAGATAACTAAATTATGTGCAAGTTGTTGGAGTAATTGAAAATGTGTGAGATTGATTAACAATGTGTTTCGGGGGCTCTCTGACAGGTAGATATGCCTAATTACAAAGGAAACTCTGGCCAAATTTTCAGAAAATACCGGAGTTAGTGAAAATTGGGGGTAGCATATTGTGTGGTCCAAAATGATTCCCCCGATCCTCATTCGAGGACGAATGATTTTAAGTGGGGGAGGATGTAAAGACCCTCAAAAATTTCATGTCTGAAATAATGCCCAAATAGGTCCCTGTGTTGTTATAACTGTAGAAATTCTAAAAAACAGACCTTTTTGAGTAAAAAGTACCCCGAGACTTAAAAGATAAATTTTTTCGAGAATTGTGCTGTTATGCGACGCACTATGCGATCGCATAACAGGTATGCAGACCGCATAGAGGTCGCATACATGAACAGACTTCTGTCCAGTTTGAGGACAGCTATGCGGCCCAAGATGCGATCGCATCTTGGAAATGCGGACCGCATAGCTGTCACATTCTTGCACCTCCATTTTTGCGGAGGAGGTTATGCGACGCACTATGCGATCGTATAACAGGTATGTAGACCGCATAGTGGTCGCATACCCGGGCAGTCCGGTCATATTTTTGGCCTATTTTAGGGCCAACTATGCGATGGGAATGCGGACCGCATAGCGGGAATGCGATCGCATTACTGACCACATTCCTGCTTCGGGGCTCTTTAATTTCTAATTTTCGCACCCGACCCCCAGTTTAATAAAACACCCATCCCCTTCATTTTTAATGGGTATCTGAACAAAAATAGAGAGAAGTGAGAGTGGGTTCTAGAGAGAGAAGTCCCCATCTTCCCCAAATTGATTCTTCAAACATCACTCAGGCCCGAAAATTATCAAGTAATCTTCATCTTCTTCACCCTAAGAGGTGAGTCCCCAACCCATTTCCTTTTAATTCTCAGATTTTAGTTAGAATGAAGCTAACATAGGTTGGTTCTTGAGAATAAAATGTAAGACTTGCATGCATGTGAATAATCTTCCATGACCTAGTAAAAGGAAGCTAGTTAGAGTAATCTTTCACTAAAAAGGGTTTTAGTTAAGCTAAGGGACCACATGTTGTTTGATAAAATTCTCAAATGAATTCAAGATTCCTAATTCTAAGGTAAATATGTCGCATTGTGAACTAGATTTATGGTGCTATACGGTTCGGTGAATTGTGATAGATATTAAAGTGGAATTTTGACTCGAGGTATATATGGCTAACTTTAATCTTCGTAGAGTCACCTTGTGGTGTCCAAGCATTTGGTATGGGTTTCTTGCTGAGTATATGTGAATTGATTGTCCGGCTATGTTGAGGTGTAAGATTTCATTTTCTGATTTTCTTAGTCGATTACCATGTTAAGTGAAATTGTGAAAGGCGATTTCTTGTGATTACTCTATCATGTGCAAGGTCGTTAAATTCTTGAATATGCTGGTATGAAAGAATGGTAACGAACCCAAACGTGTGAATGTATCTAAGTGCTAAGGGTTGTGTAACAAGTGATGAAAAGGAGTTATGAATTGATTTAATTGAACTAAATGACCATGGCAATGTTGTATATGACTCATTGTTTGGCAAGGTTTATTGTGGCTTGATTTCATACGGATTATTGGATGTAATGAATTTATATTCTTGTTGATGAAAATATTTGTGATTGAATTAATGGTTGATAAAGACTATTGTGAACACATGATAGTTTGGTGGCTATGAAATTGTATTCTTGATGATAAAGATCCTTGTGATTTAATTGTTGGTGGTTGTTGCTGTAAAATGTGATTGAATAGTGGGATCGGGTTGCACGCCGCAGCACGAAGTAATAAGGGTGAAATGTGATTGTATAGTGGGATCGGGTTGCGTGCCGCAACACGAAGTAATAAGGGTGGAGAGGTAATAAGGGTGAAATATGATTGTATAGTGGGATCGGGTTGCGCGCCGCAACACGAAGTAATAAGGGTGCAGAGGCAATACGGGTGAGATGAGACTGGCAGATGAAAAATTGAAATTAGTAACTGTGGAACCTTCATTGTGATTTTCTGTATTTCTGTGTGGTATTTGTTTGGTTTCCCTGACTGTCTTCTATTTGTGCACTGTTTGATTCTACTTAGAATGAAGCTTGTTCATACATACTAGTACTATTCAACGGTACTAACGTCTGTTTTTCTGAGGGCGCTACATGTTTTATATGGATGTAGGTGGTTCCATAGCAGGTAGTTCAGCCCGCCGTTAGTGGTGCCTCCTCTTCATCTCTTCAGCAGTTTTGGTGAGACCCATTTCCTCTCGAGGCCGTGTATGGATTAACCATTCTTCTTTGCTTATGTTGTAAAAGGTATATCCGGGGCCTTGTTGCCGACAAGTTATGTAAAACTCCTAGTACTCTTAGAGGCTCCGTAGACACTGTGTGGGTTGTATATGTGTATATTTTGGGCGGTAGTTGTACTCACTCGTAGTTTTGGATCGCATCGGAAAAGTTGTATGTATTATATATATGTTCTTGGATTATCAAATGTTGAAAGTTAAAAGAGGAAAATGTACTTATGTTGTAAATCGTACTTTGTATCTAAATTTGCTAATTCTTATGGAACAATGTATATTATGAACATGGGGTAATGCGTTGGGTAGGAAAGGCAACCCAGGTCCTCTTGACTGGGTTCATTTGGTTAGGCGCCGGTCTCGTCCCTCAGTTTTGGGGCGTGACAATATACCTTTATCTCTTTATGTATCATGTCATGAAAAATAGTTGCCATGAACCTCATGTAGTGGCCCCAGCATTCTTTAGACCGAATATCATCATCTTGTAGTAGTACACTACCCATGGTGTGATGAAGGCTATTTTCTCGGCGTCCTCTTCATCCAACCAGATCTGATGGTAACCTGCGAAGCAATCTACAAAGGATTGGAGTTCATGCTTGGCACAATTATCGATCAAAATGTGTATATTCGACAGCGGGAAATCATCATTTGGGCTGGCTCTGTTGAGGTCTCAATAATAAACAGAAACTCTGACTTTCCCATCCTTCTTCGAAACTGGCACAATGTTGGCTAACCAAGTTGGATATTCAACTACCCTGAAGACCTTGGCTTTGATCTTCTTAGTAACTTCCTCCTTGATTTTCAGGCTCATATCTGGCTTGAATTTCTTGAGTTTCTGCTTTACTGATTGGGTTTGTAGGAAACTTGTGGGCCACAATGGATGTGCTTAATCCGGTCATATTGTCATATGACCATGCAAAGATATCCTCATATTCTTTTAGGAACCAAGTGTATTCCTCTTTCTCTGACGGTGACAAATGGATGCTTATGCGGGTTTCCTTGACGGTTTTAGAATTTCCCAAGTTGACTATCTCAGTTTCGTCCAGGTTGGACTTAGGCCTGTTCTCAAAATCCTCTACCTCTCTAACGATCTACTCAGGTATTACATCATCCACTTCTGAATCACTGTCCTTTTGTTGTGTTGTCTCATTAAATTTCATAGTTGTCGGTTCATCAATATAGGAAATAGTAATGTTGTAAGGGTAAAACATGAGTGAAAAGTAGTAATAATAAAACATCAAGCCATTTAAAGCGTCAAACAAATTGATTTTCAATAATTCAAATAACATTTTGGAAATATTGAGGATATTATTTAAAACAAAAAATGCAAAGTGGAAATCATTTTTTCAGAAAATGTAAACAATGCTATTCAGCCTTGCTACCCCGGGACTCATCGGGCCCTTGATGGTCTAACCGTCTAGTTCTTGAGGAATGCTCCTCTCTCCACAACTTGGATAGTAGGGCCTTCTTCCTCTTCCTCCTCGACGATCACACAGCAGTCCATATCATCATCTTCCTAGAACAGATTCCCCAAGGCTGCCAACGCTTCTTCTTTCTTTGATCCTCATATGATATCGGCCTGCTGGAAGGTCTGACTTAAGTGCGGCAAGGGTTTCTTAAGAGGGTAGTATGAACCACGCCACGGTGGTGACCAATTTCGATATTCTTGCTAGGTGTACTGATATCCCAGCCCAAAAGGGGTACCATGGCGCTTTGGTTGTATTGGATTGGAGATACCCTGAAGATCTTTACCAAGCCCCTTGCCGGGATCGTACCCTTTCCATGCTAGCATGCTTGATATCTTGCTACTCCACCAATTATCCTTCTCGATCGCGTTAACACGCTCAATATGATGGCAGGTTTCGCCACCTAACTTCCTTCTGTTCTCCACCACTGGAACAGTCTGACTGGTGTAGATGGGGTTGCTCCCATCTCTATGGATGATCACCTCTTGATGGTTCCATTCGAACTTCACAGCCTGGTGTAAAGTAGATGCTACAGCCCCAGCGACATGTATCCAAGGTCACCTTAACAACAGATTGTAGGAGGCGAATATATCCAGTACATGAAATTCAACATCAAACCATGTGGGACCCATCTACAGGCAGAGATTAGTTTCTCCAATGGTAGCCCTCTAATACCCATCAAATTCTTTCACATTCATAGTTCCCTCTCGTATCTCATTTAGGCCTTTGCCCAACCTCTTAAGTGTTGTCAATGGGCAAATGTTGAGGCTGGATCCTCCGTCAATCAGAACTTTGGCGATAAACTTATCTTCACATTGCACTGTGATGTGTAGTGCCCTGTTGTGATTCAACCCTTCAGGTGGCTGCGCGTCATCATGGAAAGTGATTTTGTGGCTTCTAGCACCTTCCACACCATATTGGCCATTTCTCCACTAGTGATGTTGTTGGGCCTATATGCTTCATTCAACACCTTCATTAGAGCATTCCTGTGTGCCTCAGAATTTTGCAGCAATGATAGGATAGATATCTGGGTGGGAGTCTTGTTCAGATGATCAACAACGGAATACTCCCTTGCATGTACCTTCCTCCAGAGGTCATCTGGACCAGTATCAATAACGGGCGGTTTGCTGGAAGCCTGATTACTTGTTTCTCCCAAATGTTCCGGCGTATAAACCCTTCCAGTTCTGGTCATTCCTTGTGCAGCGTCGGATTCTTCTATTTTCTCTTTTCCCTTTCTTCTAGCCCCGACCACATAATCCCAAGGTACAACATTGGAACTAAAGGGCAATGTGGTTGCCACCGTCACTGTGAAGGGTGTGGCTACTTCCACCTCAAATAGAACATGTGCAACTGCAGGTGGTGTTACTTCTACCTCAAAAGGAACCGATGCGGCTACCTCAGCTTCAACCGATGGCTGTACTTGCACCACAATGGGATTGAGCATGACTGCAGGTTTCTTAGAATCATTACCTTCTCAAATAAGCCTGATTGATCCCTCGGGGTCCTACTATTCATTGATTTCTATCACATTGATCCCTTCACCCCTATGATCTGGGAGGGGATTGTTGCGGATGTTGGGTGCAGCTTCCTTTGCATGTATGACCTTATTATCTATCAATGTCTGGATCTTGTCTTTCAATGTGCGGCACTCGTCAATAGTGTGCCCTTTCATACCGGAATTGTATGCACAGGTTTTGTTTGGATTTACCTATTGAGATGAATTCTCCATTGACACAGCGAAATAGGGGTGACATATCCAGCAGCTTTCAACCTTTCGTACAACTGGTTAATGGGTTAAGCAATGGCGGTGTACTGTCTGGGTGGTTTGCGGTCAAAATTAGGCATGTGTTTTGGTAGTATGGGAGTTGGAGGTGAGTGATAGTAGGATGGTTGGAAATTATAGGTATGGTAGGCAGTAGCGGGATAGGAATATCTGAGAGGCGAAGGTTGGTATGTGGGTGGAGGCGTTTGGTATACAAAAGGTGTTTTTGGACCTTGGGCAACAATTATTGCTCCCACTTCTTTCTTTTTCGATATGCCACCAGATTGCAATGCTTTGTTCATGGCCTGCAGTGCCCAAAATTCGTCACCATCCCGCTTTTAATACCCTCCTCGATCATTTCTCCGAGCTTGATGATATTAGAGAACTTATGATTCTCAATAACCATTAGCCTTTCGTAATATTGCGGATCTATTGCACTGACAAAGAACTTATTCATCTGTTCCTCATCCAATGCCGGTCTGACCTTTGCTGCTTCTGACCTCCACCGAGTGGCATGCTCGCGGAAATTCTCAGTTGGCTTCTTCTTAAGGTTCTGGATATAGAAAACATTCAATGCATTCTCTGTATTGAATCTGAACCTATCCATGAAATCTGACGCCATGCTCACCCAATTAGCCTGTTTCTGGGGATTCTGGCTTATGTACCAAGACAGGGCATCTCCAGTAAGGCTTCTCCTGAACAGCTCATGCGAATCCTTTCATCTTTTCCGACCCCTACGAGCTTGTCACAATAAGTTCTCAGATGAACCTTGGGATCACCCATTCCATCAAACATTTCGAACTTGGGAGGTTTGTAACCCTCCGGCAGTTCCACATCTGGATGTATGCACAAATCCTTATAATTCAGTCCTTCTATCCCTTTACCTCCTTCAACACCCTGAACTCGACTAGTCAGCTTTTTGAGTTCCTCAACCATGTTTTTGATGAGCAGATCCTTTTCGGTGGATTCTGGTGTATAGGATATTGGTTGAGTGGAGTGAGGTAAGGTTTCCACGTATATAGGGTTGTTCTGGTGACTGCCAGGAGTTTGTGTATAATGATGATCATTAGTTGAGTTTTGGGGTTATGGGATAGTTTGTGGGGTATTTTTAGGAGTGTGATGGTGGTTTGCGAGTATTGAGGAGGGAGATGTTGAATTAAGGCGGGGTTGTATACTGGTGATGTGCGAGACGATTCTGCGGGCATTTGCTGGGTGTGTTCTGAGGTGGTACAGGTGTGATGACCCAAAATGTCATCTTTAAATTAAATAATATCTCGGCGTTTTAAGACCTTGAAAAAAAATGCTGTCAATAATTTCTCGACTAGCGTGCGTAGTCCGTATAATTTTCCGGAAGGTTTTTATGTGAAAAATGGATTAAAAGGTGAATCAGAGCTTTAAAACTCAACTAAGTTGACTTCGGTCAACATTTTGAGCAAGCGAACCCTGATCCGAGTTTTGACCATTCCGGTAGTTCCGTATCGTGATCTTGGACTTGGTGATATGCCCGAAATCAAATTCTGAGGTCCCTAGCTCAAAGTATCGCCATTTAACGGAATCTAGAAATCTAAGGCTCCCAATACGCGACGCATCACAATACACGGTGTAAGATCTCAAACCCGTAGGCAACGCCAACACTGAGGCTGTAGTCAATGCATTCTTAAGCTTCTAAAAGCTCTCCTTACACTCATCCAACCACATGAATAGGAAACCCTTCTGGGCCAATCTAGTCAAGGGTGCAGCAATGGACGAGAAACCCTTTACAAAACAACAATAATAACCTGGCACTCTGAACTGCTTCAATAGTTTTTGGATCTACCTTGATCCCCTCAGTGGACTCCACGTTCCCCAAGAATTCCACAAATCAAGCAAAAACTCACACTTGGAAAATTTAACATATAACTTATTCTCCTTTAACGTCTGGAGTACAATCCCTAGATGTTGCTCATGATCCTCCTAACTGCGTGGGTACACCAATATATAATCAATGAATACTATGAAAAAGAATCAAGATATGGTTGGAATACATTGTTCATCAAATGCATAAAGGTTGTTAGGTATTGGTCATCCCAAATGACATCACAAGAAACTCACACTGACCATAGCGGGTCCTGAATGTCGTCTTTAGAATATCAGAATCCCGAATCTTTAACTGGTGATCCCAGACCTCAAATCAATCTTAGAGAATACGCTAGCACCCTGAAGCTGGTAAAATAAGTCATCAATGCGCGGTAGTGGGTACTTGTTCTTAATTGTAACTTTATTCAACTGCCTATAATCAATCCACATCCGTATAGTGCCATCTTTCTTCTTCACAAATAGAACCGGTGCACCCCAAGGAAACACACTAGGCCTGATGAATCCCTTATCAAGTAGCTCCTGATGTTGTTCACAATTATTTTAACTATGTTGGTGCCATATGACACAGAGAAATAGAGATGGGCCTAATGCCCGACACTAGGTCAATACCAAAATTAATGTCCTTGTCGGGTGGCATGCCCGGCTGGTCTGTAGAAAATACATTTGGAAAGTCTCTCACTAATGGAACTGATTAAATGGTAGGAGTACCAACACTAACATCCCTCACAAAGGCCAAATATGCCAGACACCTCTTCTCCACCATCTGCTAAGCCTTCAAATATGAAATCACTCTACTGGGGACATAATCTAAGGAACCTTTCCATTCAACCCTAGGATACTCCGACATCACCATGTCACAATCATAATGTGACAATCCAATAGCGTGACATAGTGACAACATATCCATGCCTAAAATCACGTCAAAATCAACCATGCTAAGTAGTAAAAGATCAACTCTCGTCTCTAATGCCTAATAGCCACTACATATGACCGGTACATATGGTCCACAATAATAGAATCACCCACTAGTGTGGATACAAGAACATGCATAACCAAAAAATCACGGGGCATATCCAAATAGCGAGAAAAGTATGATGACACATATGAATGAGTGGAACCAGATCAAATAATACCAAAGCATCCCTATGGCATACTGAAACAATACTTGTAATCCCGGCATCAGAGGCAACTCTCTCTGGTCTGGTTGGAAATGAGTAGCAAAGGGCTTGACCAAAACCTGATCCAACCTCCCCCTCTAGGGAAGCCTCGAGCTGACTGATCCCCAACCCAAGCTAGCTGTACATGTGGTATAGCTGTTGTTGCTGAAATCATAGGCTGAGAACTCTACTATGGGATCCTACTCAATATCTGGGCATTCTCTCTTCATATGACTCAAGTCCCGCACTCGAAACAACCTCTCCTCTAACGTAGCTGCTGACCCTGATAATCTGAATAGCTACCCGAGGAACCCTGTGTAGGTGAAGCATGGTAAGAACTCTGTGATGGCAATACACCGAATGATGACTGATTTGGGCGTGCACTGAGGAACTGTGGCTAATTAAAGAACCATGAGAAACATGGCGTGCTGCCTGAACGGATCTAGAAGGGCGACCTCTACTGTAATGGTACTGACCCCAGATGAGGCACTATTAAAAAATACCTGAACTACGAGGCCTCTTCGCCTCCCGCTCCTGCCTGCGAACTAGCTCTAGGCGTCTAGTAATCTCGACCATCTGGTCAAACCTAGTATCCGCGGCAACCTGAAAAGCCATAATGAAGCGTAAACCATAGTTGAGTCAACCAATGAACCTCCTAATCTTCTCCCTCTCAGTGGGAACCAACCATACTGTGTGATGAGATAACTGTACAAACCTCATCTCATACTGAGTCATGGTCATGCCCTCCTAGCGTAGCTGCTCATACTGCCTATGCAACTCATCTCTGTGAGTCTGTGGGAAAAACTTCTCTAAGGGGAGAACTGAGAACTCATTCTATGTAAGTAGCACTACATCGGCTGGCCTGCTCAACTCATAAGCCTTCCACCATCTGTAATCTACCCCCATCAGCTGAAAAGTAGTAAATGAAATCCCACTGGTGTCTAAAATACCCGTTGTGTAAAGAATCTGCTGACACCAGTCTATAAAATCATAGGAATCCTCTGATTCTGCTCCACTAAACCTTGGATGATTAAGCCTCCTAAACCTTTCCAATATCTTCTGCCTCTTATCACTTATATGGGGACCAACTTCTACCCGAGCGACCGCAATCGACTAAACTAGTAATTCACTTGATGTCTGGTGACTTTGAGCTAGATGCTCTAGAGTATGGACCATAGGAGTCTGGGCACATCCCCCGGCCTGTGAAGTGGCTGGTGCAGCCGTCACTGAGACTGCCTAAGCTAGGCTCATGCACACATTTAAAATCTGAGCTAAGGACTCTTGAAGGCCAGGAATAACGATAGGAATTGCTGGTCCCTGAGCTGACCCCGCCGGCTCGACAACATCAGGTACATGCTCCTTAACTAGGGCGACTGGTGACTCTATAGGTGCTGCTCTAGCTGTAGTATGAGCCACTAATCGGCCCCTACCTCTCACAGCCCTATCTGGTGGTACTGGTGGCCATCCGCCTGACCTAGTCGCACGTGTCCTCACCATCTGTGAGAGAATAAAAGATTCAAGGTTCAAATTTTGGAAATAACAAATCGACACAACAAGAATATAAGAAAGTGAAGTTTCCTAACAACTCCATAGCTGCTCGAAGATAAGTACAGATGTATATGTACCTATCTATAGGACTCTACTAAACTTTCTCATGACTTGTATTACCTATGGACCTAGAGCTCTGATACCAACTTGTCACGACCAAAATACCAACCTGTAGTGACGGCGCCTAACACACTTTCTGGGCAAGCCAAACCTACAATGAAGAAAACAAATAATGAAATTTATAGAAATATCATACATCTATAACTTTAATATAGCAAAACACTACTGATAAATGATAAATCCCCCAAAAATAGGTAAATGCGGAGTCATGAGCTTTACAACGGAATACAAATCTAAAAGAAAAAAATGCAATATTGTCTGAACTAAAAATAACAGTACATAAGATAAGACACACCAAGATTGCGATCAAGAACTGCGCTCTACCTCGCCTTTCGAAACGTTGCTCAACAAGCAATCTACTGCTGATAACTGGTTCCCACACCTGGATCTGCACAATCGGGTGCCCGGAGCCAAATCAATGCAATTGTAAATATCCCTATCGGGTGGCATACTTGGCAGGTCTGCAGGAAAAACCTCTGGAAACTCACGGACAATGGGTAAAAAATCCATAGAAGGAACCTCAGCACTAGAATCACAAACATAAGCCAAATAGGCCAAACACCCCTTCTCGACCATACGCCGAGCCTTTATATAAGAGATAACCCTACTGGAAGAATGACCAGTAGTCCCTCTTCACTCCAGTCAAGGCAACCCACAACGCTAAGGTCATGATCTTGGCATGATAGTCCAATATGGCATGATAAGGCGAAAACCAATCCATCCCCAAAATGACATCAAAATCTACCGTATCGAGGAGTAGGAGAGCTACACTAGTCTCAAGACCCCCAATAACCACTACACATGAACGGTAGACACGATCTACCACAATAGAATAACCCACCGGTGTAGACACATATATAGGAGCACTCAAAGAATCATGAGGCATAACCAAATAAGGGGAAAATTAAGATGATACATAGGAATATGTGGACCCTGGATCAAATAGAGCTAAAGCATCCCTGCTGCAAACTGAAACCGTATCTGTGATAACTGCATCGGAGGCCTGAGCCTCGGGTCTGCCTGGAATAACATAGCATCGGGGCTGGGCCCCACCACTCTGAACTACATCTCTGGGATGTCCTCCTGCTGGCTGACCTCTACCATTAGCGGCCTGGCCTCCACCTCTAACAGCCTGACCTCCACCTCCAACACCACGACCCCCACCTCTATCTGGTTGAGAAGGCGGTGGAACACCCGGTATGTAACCATGGCACGAGAAACCCAGTGCTGATAACTGCTCGAGGCTCGAGGGAAAAATCTAGCAATGTGCCTCGGATCGCCACAAGTATAACAAGCCCTCGGCTGCTGGGACTGCTGACCCTGAATCTGACCCTGATGGCCTGAGTAACCACCTTGAAAACTATGGAGCGGCGGTGCACTGATAGGAGCTGGTGGTGCACTGTAAGGAAACTGATCATAATACTGCATATGAGAACCACGACCACCTAGAGCATCGTGAGAAGCCTGAAGTGCTGAATGAAACGGCCTAGGAGGATGGCCTCTACCAAAAGAGTCCCTGCCTCCAGATGAGGCACCGCCAAACCTGCCAAAATGATGGGGCCTCTTGTTATACCCCTGACCACTCCCCTGCAATAGAACCATCTCAACTCGTCTGGCCACATTGGCTGCATCCTGGAAAGAACTCTCACTCTCTGTCTCTTTAGACATCTGCAATCTGATCGGCTGAGCTAGTTCCTCAATAAATCTCCTCACCCTCTCTCGCTCAGTGGGAAGTATAATAAGAGCATGACGGGGCAAGGTAATAAATCTGGTCTCATACTGAGTGACGGTCATAGAACCCTGCTGGAGACGCTCAAACTGCCTCCGATAATCCTCCCTCTGAGTGATAGGAAGAAACTTCTCCAGAAATAACTGAAAGAACTGGCCCCAAGTCAAAGCCGGCGATCCAGATGGTCTAGCGAAACAATAATCTCTCCACCAAGTCTTGGCGGAACCTGAAAGACGAAAAGCAGCAAAGTCGACCCCATTGGTCTTTACTATCCCCATGTTCCGTAGAACATCGTGACAACTATCCAAATAATCCAGGGGATCCTCTGAAGATATACCGCCATAGGTAGTAGTGAAAAGATTGGTGAACCTCTCCAACCTCCACAAAGCGTCAAGAGACATAGCTGCTCCATCACCGGTCTGAGCCACAACACCCGGCTGAACTACCCCATTTGGCTGAGCTGCTGGAGTCTGAAACTGATAAGCCATATGCTCCGGAGTGCGAGTAGAGGGAGCGTGTGCTCCTCCCCTAGATTGAGATACGGCTGGTACTGCGGGAAGTAAGACTGCCTGGGTGACACTCTCCATAAGGCCCACTAGACAGACCAGAGCATCCTGGAGTACCGGGGTGGCGATGAACCCCTCGGGTACCTGAGCTGGCCCTACTGGAACTGTCTGGGACGAAACCTCATCAGAAAACTCTACCCGAGGCTCCGCCGCTGGTGCTGCTGTTATGGGCTGAGCTCTGCCCCTAACTCAGCCTCTAGCACGGCCTTGGCCTCATCCTCTGCCCCTCGTAGGAGCTGCCACTGGGGACTCGGGCTGCTGATCAGTGGATGAAGAAGCACGTGTTCTCGCCATCTGCGATAGAACATAGTAGAAGTTCAATTAGCATTGAGAAATTAAATCGCATGATAGAGAAGAATAAATGTGAAGTCATTCCTAAACTCTGTAGCCCCTTGGGGATAAGCACAGACATCTCCGTACCGATCCCTCAGACCCTACTAAGCTTGTCCGTGAATTGTGAGACCTAAGCAACCTAGGGCTCTGATACCAACTTGTCACGACCCGAATTTACCACCATCGGGATCGTGATGGCTCCTAACATTGAACCCGCTAGGAAAGCCAACGTTACTGATTTGATTACCTTTTTCGTTATTAGCAATTTACAAGATATCATAACATAACAATGAAATAAAATGCGGAAGAACAGAATTTAACAATCTAACTAAAGTCTAATACGAAATCCATAATACAACTCCACCCAGAACCGGTGTCACAATATCATGGACTGTCTACGAATACTACAAACAACAGTCTGAAGAAGAAAATACAAATTTGTCTCAAGAAGGAAATATGATAAAAGGGGAACGCCAAGGCTTGCGGACGCCTGCAGGACTACCTCGAGTCTCCTCTGGACTGAAGGCAGCAACCTCAAACTACGGTCTGTAAGGTCCAGCACCGGGATCTGCACAAAAGAGTGCAGAGTGTAGCATCAGTACAACCAACCCACTGTACTGGTAAGTGTCGAGCCTAACCTCGGTGAAGTAGTGACGAGGATGGGTCACAACAACCATATCAGCCTGTGCACTTTAATCATATATGAGAAGCAATAATAACAAGAATTAAACGGAATAATACCAAAAAAAGGAACATGCTGAGGTGGAGGGGGATATCAAGTTATGACAGTAATGAAGTAAAATGACAAGGTAAATATCAAACTAGAAGCAACAGAAATAATAACATCGAACAAGCGCACGACATCACCCATCGTGCTTTTACTCTCGACCTCACCATAGAAATCAACAAAAACGGCACGGCATCACCCTTCGTGCTTTTACTCTCTCATAATCATGGCACGACTTCACCCTTCGTGCTTTTAATTTCATTAATATGGCACGTCATTACCCTTCGTGCATTAACACTCACTCATGATATCACGCACGGCATCACCCTTCGTGCTTTACACTCTTTCTCACCCCAAACAAATGACATACCAGCATCCCGACAAGGGAATCAACAGTATAAACAATAATAGAAACAATACCGTCCCGGCAAGGGAGTCAACAATGGTCACAGTATCATCCCGGCAATGGCAAACAACTGTAACCAATCTCGCTTAATTAATTAGCTTCACGAATAAATCTCAACTTGAACAAATACTCAGCAATAGGAAATATCAAGAAAATACCATCAACATGGATAATTATCAAGCTAAGCCTAAGTAGTGCTTAATGAAAGGTCATATCAATCACAATATACGACTCACAGGCATGCGTTACACCAACTTATAGATACTCGTCACCGCACCTATACGTCGAACACAACACTAACACGCAGCAAATAAGACACAACACATATTCCCTCCAGCTAAGGTTAGGCCAAACACTTACCTCGGATTCCACAGCCAAACTCAAGCCTCAAATACAGCTTTCCCTTTAGATTTCGCCTCCGATTCACAGGTATCTAGTCATAATTAACTAAACAATATCAATAAATGCTAAAGAATCCAACCCCAATGCTTAATTATAGTTTTTTTTTATCATTTTTCCCAAAAAGTCAAAAATCGACCTCGGGCCCGCTTGGTCAAAACTCGAGGTTCGGAATAAAACCCGATCACCCATTCACCCACGAGCCCGAATATGCAATTAGTTTCAAAATCTAACCCTAAAATGAGGTCTAAATTCCAATTATACAAAAAGCCCTAACTCTACCAAAATCTCAAATTTCTATCATTAGTACCCTAGAATTTTGGATAAAAATTGATGAAATGCAATGGGTAAATGAAAGAAAGAGGTTTAGAATCATATACCAATACTTCAGGGAAGAACTTGTCTCTTTAAAATCGCCCCAATGCTCTCTAGTTTTTGAAAATATGAAATTATGGCCTAAATCTCGTTCTGCCTTTGTTTTAAGTGCTGGGCGATAGTATTCATCGCGTTCGCGTGAACCTTGTCGCATTCGCAAAGAGCTGACTTTGATGAATTACGCGTTCGCGGAAAAGGGTACGCGTTCGCGAAAGCTTAGCCCAGCCCTGCCTTTGCGTTCGCCATTAAGGGGTCGCGTTCACATAGGTTTTCCCTGGGTTACCTGACCAGCCCATCCTAAAGTTATGCGTTCGCGGTTGACCGGTCGCGTTCGCGTAGAGCAGCCTCCCAGTGCTCCGCATTCGCGTCCATGTCTACGCGTTCGCGATTAACAAACCCAGCCCCAGCCCAGTTTCCCCTTCGCGTTCGCGTGAGTCACTACGCGTTCGCGAAGCATAGTGCAACAGGCACCAGATACAACAACTACACCAAATTTTTCAAAGTCAAAAACACCCCGAAACCTATCCGAAACTCACACGAGCCCTGGGGGCTCCAAACTAAACATGCACCCAACCTTAAAAATACCCTACGGACCTACTCGTGCGATCAAATCGGTAAAATAAAACCTAGAACTACGAGTTTAGCATCAAAATCAAAGAAAAATCTCAAGAACTTTTAAAGTTTCAAATTTTACAACCAAGGGTCCGAATCACGTCATATGACCTCCATTTCTTACCAATTTTTACAGGCACAACTGAAATACCATGTTAAATCTGTACTGCGCTCCGGAACCAAAATACGGGCCTGATACTATCAAATTCAAACACCATTAAATTTTCAAAAACTCTTATAATTTCAGTTAAACAATTTCTTTCAAAAATTAATTTCTCGGTTTAGGGACCTCGGAATTCAATTCCGGGCATACGCTCAAGTCCCATATTTTCCTACGGACCCTCCGGGACCGTCAAATCACGGGTCCGATGGTGTTTACCCAAAATATTGACCGAAGTCAACCTAAGTTCAATTTTTAGCATTTTTCTCAATTTTCATACATAAGGGCTTTCCGGATATACGCCCGGACTGCGCACGCAAATCGAGGTGAGACAAGAGGAGATTTTTAAGGCCTCGAAATACAATTTTAACTTTTAAAATAAGATATGACCTTTTGGATTATCACAATTACGTAACAATTGCAACCATACTTCCCTTTTCGAGTGGAAAGATAAAAAAAAATTCTAAAAGTTATTCTTATGTTTTATTTGTGAATATATTTTTCTTTTAATTTGGTCATTTACAAGGAGGTTTGATTATTAGTAATTCTCTCAACCAAAACTCTATTGTAAATTGTGCTCGAGGGTCTGGAGCTACTATTCGATTTTTTCAACATAATAGTAAGTTTCAGCAACTTGGGCTTTATCCTTTCAGTCATAACATGTTTATGCAGTGAGTTCATCTTCCTTCGCGTTAATTATTTGCTTTGCCCTTACTTATTTATGAATTTCTTAGTTGAAGAAGGTTTTGAGAGAACATATTTCTGAGGGACAACCCTGATCACAAACGCCATGGAAGAATTTAACTGTTACTTTGGAGCGCATGTACAAATTGGAAGGGGAGCTATGCCAGCTTCCAGAGAATGTTTCCATATGCAAGAAATATAAGGTACTGCACGATATTACTATAATTCTAGCTTCTGCTTTTTCATTGGCATGATAATAATTTCCTCAATATTATGCCAAGCACTCTTTTATTTGAGATATTAATTTTCTTTTCCTAGGCCTTACGAGACTCCATCTGGTTTAACTTCTCATGTCTTTATATCTGACGTATTTTCTCATTGTAGGCATATGTTTATTCCTATGAGGCTCACAACATAGGAGCTGTTGGAGTAACATGATGGGGTGTCTGTGAAATCTTGAGAATTGACACGACTGATGTGGACATTATAATAGGAACTTTCACAAAGTCATTTGGTTCATGTGAGCTTTATGTTGTTGAATCCAAAGTATGTTTCTTTAATACCATTCTTATAAAGGTTCTAGCTGACTTGATTTTTTATTGTCTATAGTTATATTATATGTTTATGTAAAATTTAAATGTATGAAAGTATGACAAAAAAAGGTGAATCATGAAACCAAAGTGATACTCATGCTACTACTTTTACAGTGCCAGACAGTTGTGTCACCCGTCCAATTTGTAAATTATTTTTTCCAGAATGGTAATATGTTATATAGTTGTAGAACAAAGGTTGTACTAAAGCCATCTATACACCAAAAAGAGCTAAAATCAAGGCTATTTTCTTTTCGGACTTAACATCATCACTGCCATATCTTAAAATTCTATTTCGTTTTGGATTGTTACTATACTCACTGTCTACATGCACGGTTCAGACGATAGAGAATTGTGTCCTTCATGTACAATAATATGCATGGTTCAGTTGATTCTTTGGAATTCTTTTTGGACAACGATATGCATGGTTGGTCAGTTGATTCTTTGGTGCTCACTTGGTCTATGGTTTTCCAGCTTGTGTGGGATTTAAATTTAATAAGGTAGAACTAATGCACAATAGTCCATTCTTTTTTAAAGTATTGCTTTTTCTTTTATCGAAAGTCTTTTTTCGTTCCAATGGGATGTCATTGAGCGTTCGTGTCTGGTTTGAGAACTTCCTGCTATATGAGTTCAATTTGAATAGGAATAGATTAATTTATAGTTTTATATTAAAGGCGAGAAAATGGAAAGCAGATCCGTAACTTATAAAGGTAGATTTCTTTTCAAGTAATATATATATAGAGAGGCAGATTTATATGACAATGATCAATTAGGATAATACATAGGAAGCGCAACTACACCTAAAGTACTCTGAAAGTGGTTTAAGTATGACATGGCAAGTATTTGATACTCTTTCTTTATTCAAGCCTCAATAATCTTATAATTTATTTTCTTTGTTATATGATACAATTAATATATCTTTCGTTGTTATACTCACCTTTTCTATTTCTACCCTTTTGGAATTCATGTTTGTCTTTTTTGGCTCAATTTTATGTTAGATTTTAAAACATTATACCATCATAATAGTGTCATTGGAGACAATATTGTATATTCTTCCTTTCTTCTCTGCACTTATGTAGGAGATCAAGTTCAACACTTAGTAAAAATAAAATATTAGGCAATTTCATTCAATTTTGTTTTCTGAATTTTTGTGTAACGCGCTTGCTCCAAATTGCATTCAATTTCTTTCTTTCTTTTTCTTAGGTGATACAATCCCACATGAATATGAATACCTCAATTTCGGAAGCTTTGAGAGTTTGGGTGTATTTATCACTGAAATTGTTGGACTTTTATTATTTATCATAGAGGAAAAAGTAATGCACTTCATGTGCAAGAAAAATTCATGGATTTTGGTGGAGCAACATATTGAAAGGTGGACAGAGGTTTTTGAAGGAAACACCCTCTACAATTTATAATATCTGTCTATTTATTATATTTTATTCTTTCCTATTTTCTATATTTTGACATGCAGCCTGGATATATGTGAATTTGCTACTTGCACAACATACATCCTCGGAATCGCAACTTTGCAACATGTCGTGTCCCCAAGCACCTTAAGGAAGTTACTGTAAATGAGTGTGTATATTGTGGATGTCAAGGTTGTGCAAGTGGGGAGTAATTGTTTTGTAACGACTGATCGGGTCGTTTTGCGTTATCGGACGCCGTTTCCCTAAATGAAACTTTCCGTAGCGGCTTACTGTAATTTATGACTTGCGGGGACGGGTGGTTCGGGATTCAGAAGTGTTTTGAGTGGTATAGGAACACTTAGTTCCTTAAGGTTGGCCTTTTTGGCAAAGTTTGACTTCGGTCAACATTTTGAGCAAACGACCTCGGAATCGAGTTTCGACGGTTCCGGTAGCTTCATATGGTGATTTCTGACTTGGGCGTATGTTCGAAATGGGTTTTGGATAACCCGGGAGCGTTTCGGCGCCCAATATCGAAATAAGAGTTTCCTTAAGTTTGAAATTTGGTTTGGAACGTGTTTTTGTGTTATCGAGGTCCGAACGGAATTTCGAACTGTGAATAGTTCCGTTATGTCATTTTATGACTTGCTCGCAAAATTTGGTGTCATTCCGAGTAGTATAGGTCGGTTCGGCGCATCGATACCGAATTCAAGAACTTGAAGTTCTTAAGTATGTTCTTTAGGGGTTTGGAGGGGTGATTTTTGAGTTTTAGCATTTTTTTGGGAGTTCCGAAGGCTCGAGCGAGTCCGTATTATAATTTGGGACTCGTTGGTATATATGGGCGGCGGCTCGGGTGGGCCCAGGTGCCTCGCGGGCACCATACGAGACTAAAAACCAACTGAAACAATTGCTGGTGCACCTGTTCTGGTGTGACCGCATGTGCGGTTGCCCAGTCGTAGGTGCGGGATCGCTCCTGCGGTCCCAGGCCTCGCAGGTGCGGCCCCAAGTGAGGCTGCCCATCTTTGCAGGTGCGGACAATATTCCGCAGGAGCGAAGCCGCAGGTGCGAGCTTCTCTCTGCAGGTGCGAGCCCAGGCCCTCTTGTCCATTTCCGCAGGCGCGAGCAATTGCTCGCAGGTGCGAGACCGCAGGTGCGGTTCTTGAGCCGCATGTGCGGAACCACTGTAGGCAGTGTGTTCTTTTAAACACGTGAAATGTTCATTTTTCTCCATTTCCTTCCTCCATTAGAGACCTTGAGAGCTTGGAAAGGAGCCCCATGACCTAGCTACTAAAAGGTAAGTGAATTCTACCCTAGTGTTAGCTTAATGCATGAATTCCTAGCTAGATTAACTACCTAATTAGTGAAAAATCAAGGGTTAGAGTAGTAACCTAGATTTTATGAAACAATTTGGAGAATTTCCAATGAATTTGCCACGAAATCATACAAAAACTAGATATTAATGATCCTTAGGTTATGGGAAATTGTTTCCTTCAAAA